>JAMQGT020013830.1:0-60000 GCA_024447675.2 Pterophyllum scalare | reverse complement strand
TTGTTTTGTTAATTGCAGCGTTTATGAGTGTTAGTATTTTATCTAGTCTACATGCTGTATATAGTTGCGCAGCAATACACTGACTATCTGTACTGTGAACAATCCTTGAATCGAGAGATATCAGTGATTATTATGCTTATTTGAAACATGTCTCTCTTGCAAATTAGACACTGAGTCTCAATGGTACTACCTGTTTTAATAAAGGTTAAATTAAAAAAATAAAATAAAATAAACTTTTTAATATCAGCACAGTTACACGCTGACAAATCAGTGAAGAATCGAGAGATATCAAAGAGGTCATCTTTTGGTATCAGTGCCAGTGGGGTAAATGCAATGTTTTTTATTAATTAATCACTGAGCTCCTGGAACCCCTATTTACGCAGTAATACGAAGAAGGAGGTACTTGTTTGTGTGGCTATTTTGCAGCATTATATTGCCTTTATTTTACTGATGTCACAGGACATAATACCTACAGATTTATCAGTCAAATGTAATCAAACTTCTTAAAAAGTTTTAAGACTTTACACACACACAAAAAAAAATCAGGTTCTAAAACACTTTTCAGGATTCTAAGAGGAGAAGAAATGTCTCTGTTTTGGAATATATGTGTCACTTTCTTTGGTTTAATTCATCTTTGCTGACCTTTGCAGAGTAAACCTTCTTCAAAGACTGTCATGGTCCCTGGCAGTGATGCCTTTTTTTGTTTCCTACCTCTGTTCCTCCCCCTTGTGTGTGGCTGTGTGTTGGTGGGCGCGGTTTTGGCTGGTGTCTCCTCCCCCTCCCTCGATCAGCTGCTCTCACCTGTGTCTGATCATCTTGTTGTCCAGCCCTACTTAAGCGGGCAGCAGGCTTCCACCCGTCGCTGGATCGTTGACTGAGAACCAGTTAGTTTCGGCCACCATCTAACGTGTTTTCACCTATGTTTCCGCTGTGACTTACCTGAGTTGTCTTTTGTACAGATTCCTCCCCAGTCGAGTGGAAGCCCACCTGGAACCCGCAGCTCCGTCACCTGCCGACGTCCACCGAACGGCCCGCTCTTCACACCACCCCCCTCCCGGAGCCCTCACCATCTCGTCCATTCCCGGAGTTCTCCCCTTTCCCTCTACTCCCCAAACCCGCCTGCCCCAGTCACTGTGAATAAAAACTGTGCACGAAACCGATTCCTCCGCCTCTGCTTTGGGTCCTCAGCACCTCATCCGTGACAAAGACAAAAGGAACTGGACAGAAACCCCAAGACCATCTGCAGAGGATTTTCCTACACCTACATCCAGTCAGTCCAGTGCACCCTTTGTGACCCCCTGTGCCATCACCTCCCAGTGAGGATAGTGAGTCTTCAGTTAGGACTAGCAGTCAGTGTTAGAGTGTGTAGAAGAACATAAACTCCACTCTAGTAGCCCGAGTAACACACTATCAGAAAGGATTCCCTCTCAAACGGAGACAGGACTATTTCTGCCACCTCCTTGGCCAGTACTCCCTCCTATCCAGCAGAAACCTTCAAGGCAACATCAGGGACAAAAATCAACCAAGAAGTATATCTGCTGTCTGGCTGATTGTCCTTATCAGAATAAAGACACAGAAAGCTCACCAGCTGACTAGAGCATGGGGCCAGTTAGCACCAGCACAGGGCCGGCAGCAAAAAAGGCTCTGGGGCTGCAAAAGTCAAAAGCAGAGCCTGGACCATTTGAGATTCATTTTCCTTACAGACCTAAAGGAGGGTATATAGTACAGTAGCTTCAGAACTAAAGCCTTTGATCAGTAGGATAATGGAGCTGCATAACATCACTTCGCAAACTAATTTGGAGCATCAGCATGATGTGTATAGTAGCACCACAAGTGATCCATTAACAAAAACATCTTCAGGTCTCTAGAGCACATCACCAGATTTATCAGACTGGAACAATCCTGAGTTGTCACTTGGCACCAGTCAGTCCCGGGAGATCATTTATTCCAGTTTCTCCTTCTCAGTGGATTAATGAAGAGGACCCCTTACCCCCTGGTTGAGGTGTCTTTATCCCAATGGGTTCATGTGACTTCGGTATATTGACTTATCTGGCCTTGCCTTGTATATTAAATATGATGCATTCAGCAACCCAAGTGTTTCTTTCCTCCTTCTTACTGGTATGCCCCATCTCAGCTACTTCACTTGTTTCTAATCACTGCACTTTTGTGTCATATCATGCTTTTTTTTAGACCAGATTATAGCCTCAGTGATGCATTTTTATGCAAGTAACCCCAGAGCTGTTTCTGAAATATTTTCTCATGTGTAAAAATGTCATAATGCAAAAAAATTTTTGCAGATTTTCTGTCCTTTGTACTTTGAAGTTGGGGTAGAATTTGGACTTCATCTGCAAAAGATGCCTTAGTTTTGCTCCCTTCAACAACAAAAAAAGCCACTGTTTGAGTTTTGGACCCTAGTCTGTAGCATCTGTCTCACTGAATCACTTCACCTCCTTAATAAATGTAGTAATTGTGTAAAGTCATCTGTAACATTTTCAGCTGCAGGTCAGTCAGTGTGGAAATGAAAAGATGTTCTGTGGCTTCACTCATCTCTCTGTGATGCTGAAGAGAGCTTACCTCACTTTCATCTTTGCAGTGAATGCCATTAACATTTCAAATACAGGGAAAATATATTCTCAAAAAAACTAAAGGAACACTTTGAAAACACATCAGGCTACAGAGGGCTGAATTCAAAGACACTCCGAAACTAAAAGTGAAAAATGGTACTCAGTGCTAGTTTACATGCCTGACAATGTCGGGGCATGCTCCTAATGAGACAACAGATGGTGTCCTTGGGGATCTCCTCCCAGATCTGGACCAGGGCATCACTGAGCTCCTGGACAGTCTGAGGTGCGTCGAATGCACTGAAACATAATGCCCCAGTGGTGTTCTACTGGATTTAGGTCAGTCAATGGTATCAGTGCCTTCATCCTCCGGGAGCTGCCTGCATACTCTCAATACTCTCATGCTAAACAGTGTTACAGGCAGCATAACGTTCCCCACAGCTTCTCCAGATCCTTTCACGTCCCTTTCACAGGCAGTGAGCACAGGGCCCGCTAGGGGATGACGTGCCCTAAGGCCACCCTCATGAAGTCTGTTTCTGACTGTTTGGTCAGAGACATTCACACCGGTGCTGAAGGACATTTTGTAGCTCTGGCAGTGCTCATGCTGTTCCTCTTTGCACAAAGGAGCAGATAGTAGTCCTGCTGATGGGCCAAGGGCCTTCTACAACCCTGTCCAGCCCTCCAGAGTAACTGCCTGTCTCCTGGAGTCGCCTCCATGTTCTTGAGACTGTGCTAGGAGACACAGCAAATCTTCTGGCAATGGCACGTATTGAGGAGTTGGGCTCATTGTGCTGTACAAAAACTATCACACCTAATCAAAATGACTCTACCAGGGACAGAAAAAAATATTCTATGAAATCCCAAAATAATCCAACATGTCGCTTGATTTATTTTAAAAACTTCTTATTTACATACAGAATTTTAGAAATAAAGTTACAGGCAGTGTCCTGAGAATATTATGTGCAAACACACCCATTGGAACACAAAAGCATGATGGGGATTATATGAGGATTTAAGCCTGCTTCACATTGTATATTCGGTAGTTCACAGTTTCCTGCTATTCACAGTCAGTGTAGAGTGAAAATACAAGATTAACCACAACCCTCTAAGACATTTATCGTAAGGATCACAAGCAGAAATCACCCATCTTCATGTAACAATTCATTTATACTAGAGCATCCTGTTTTCAGGAGTACTGAGTGTTTGAAATCTTCTTCCACAGTAATGTCTTCAGGTTGTTAAGCACTAGTGAGTGGTGAACTTCCATTTGGCTTGCCAAACCGCTGAGTGTCACACAGGTGCGTAGCTGCTTTTCCAGATCCCCACGCAGGTCTGAGGGTGCTCCAAAAAGTAGATAATCCTGCAGCAGCACGCACACCTTTGCGAGATTAGGCTGCACAACCTCAGTGTTACACTGCTTCACCAAACGGTCGCACGTGGCTGTGCAGTCCCGCCCGTACGTGCAGTCCGTGTTCGTCTCGCATCGCCGTCCCTTCAAAAATCCCCGCACAACAGCTTCTGACGCCACGCTGCGCAGGTTGGCCATCTTGCAGTCATACTTTGAATTATAGCCAACATGGTAAGGATTGGCGTCACATATGAGGAAACTCCCGTAAGAGCCGTGGAAAACCTCTTCCACAAATTCCAGCAGGCCGATGGTGATGCGAGCTCTGCGGGGCCAGGCAGGTGCGAGCCAGTGGTTCAGGCTGGAGCTCAAGGCCTCTGGGACGAGTGCCTGCAGGTAATTAGGTACTTCTAGCCTGTAGAGAGAGCTGTGGCTCACACGCTCTGTCACATACAAGTCTCCACAGAAGCCTAGCAGCTTAGGGGCGTGCTCCTTCTCCTGCAGCGCCACCATCAGGAGGAACTCGTTGATCTGGAGAAGAGCCCAAATAGACTTGGCCTCCGCTAGTGACACTTTGCCATCTTGGTTGACATCAGCCAGTGTGATGACCCTGTCCACCAAGGTACTCAAGGATGGCTGTTCACCAAGGTTAACCTGCAGGAAGGAGGTTGGTGCATGTTATAAATGTGTTATAGATGAACATAACCAATGCTTCCTAATAGGTGCATTTTAGTTTTCTATTAGGATATGAGTAGGTTGTTCCATGTTATTTTAAAATAGGCTATCTGCTCAGGAACCTTGAGGAAAGTGTGCAGCATCTCTTTAAATTCATCCATCGAGGTTCCGCGAGTGGGTTTGTCAAATAAGCTCATCTCCTGTCGCAGAATGGAGTCCGGAGCTCCGTCGGCTCTCACTGGATCCTCAACGCCACATTTGATTACAACAGGCTTTTCCTTCCACAGTCCATTGTACACCTGTAAATATGAAAATATATAACTAGTTAGAGCTGTACAGCCTTTTGTGGAAGTGCAGTTCCACAAAAGGCCACTAGAGGATGACAACAAAAGCAAGTCAATCCTCACAGAACCACATGCTAAAATGATATTTACTTAGACTCTTTCTCTCCAGCCAAGAGACCGAGTTAACTTCAATAAAGACCTCCAAAAACCATCAAAGTGCCCTTTAAACCCCATTCCTACAAGACTGCTCAAAGAAGTTTCACCAAAGTTTTAAAGATAAAAGACATTTTTATCAAAGTTTGACCTTATTTGACTTTGAAGAAGAGGTCAGAGGTCCAATGTAATATGATTTTTAGAATTGCCATATGTCATACCCTACACGCCTAAATGTCAATACAAACAATGGCAGTAAGAAACATAAGTTTTAAATAGCTCTATAAGCATTATTATCACTTTGACTATTGATCTTGAAGGAGATGTCAGAGGTCAAATGTGACATGATATTTTAAATCTTTATATGGTTCTTTCTATATGTTGGCAATACACACCACACTTGTACAAAAAGTTTTAAGGCTTTTTGTCAATTTTTGACCAATAAATCATTAAGTTGTCCTTGAAGACCTTGGACGCAAGCCAAATGTTATCATAGTACAGAAACAGCACCAGTGAGGGTGTAGAAAAGTCCCTGTTATTAGAGAACTACAGCCCTTGTTCAGTCATGGGATTGCCCCAGAGCTGACTGGCGTGACTGTCCTGGGCTGATGATGCCGTGGAGAGCTATTGCGCACTAAGGGAACAGTCATCCGTTATTTGTTATGACTTATGTGCATCACATGAAGGACGCACGCCACACATACCTTCTTGTACCATCAAACTAAATATAAGTGAACTGCATCTCTTGCAAATCAGTCCTTGGATGTCAGCCTCCCTTTCTGAACCAGGATAACTGCTGTAGCATCATCCAGCATTAAACTGATATACACCAGGTTGTTGTATAATATATGTATCTAACTGGATACTTTTTAAACCAGGGTATGCTCTTCAGCGTGCACATTAAACAAAGGTGTAGGACTGCCCTCAAATATAGTTAAAATTAGAAATATCTTGTTGTGATGCCAGACTGATGCTGAAAAGGTAGTTCATGCATTTATTACTTCTAGGCTGGACTACTGTAATTCATTATCAGGTTTTTCTAAAAGCTCCCTGAAAAGCCTTCAGTTAATCCAAAATCCTGCAGTGAGAGTGCTGACAGGGACTGAAGAGAGAAAGCATATTTCTCACATACTGTCTTCTCTTCACTGGCTCCCTGTTAAATCTAGAATAACAATACCTTATTATCCTAACAGAGCACTTTGTTCTCAGACTGCAGGCTTACTTGTGGTTTCTAGAGTGTTCAAAAGTAGAATGGAAAGCAGAACCTTCAGCTTTCCACCCCCTCTTCTGTGGAACCAGCTCCCAGTTTGACAGACACCCTCTCTGTTTTTAAGGTTAGCCTTAAAAACTTTTGATAAAGCTTATAGTCAAGGCTGGATCAGGTGTCCCTGAACCTTCCCTGAGTTACTCTGCAACAGGCCTAGGCTGCTGGATGGTTTCCCATGACACAATCAGTGCTTCTTTTCATTCACTCACCTCTTGTCACTTTTGTTTATACACCACCCTGCATTTAATCATTAATAATTATTGATCTTTGGCTCTCTTCCACAGTCCTTTCTCTCTCTGATCTCTTTCCCCTCACACCACAACCGGTCATGGCAGATGGCTGCCCCCCTCTGAGCCTGGTTCTGCCGGAGGTTTATTCCTGTTAAAAGGGGGTTTTTCCTTCCCACTGTTGCCAAGTGCCTGCTCATAGGGGGTCGTATGATCGCTGGGATTTCTTTCTAATATTATAGGGTCTTGACCTGACAATGTTTAAAAAGCCTTGAGGCAACTGTTGTTGTGAATTGGTCGCCAATGTTAGCTGATGACTTACAATTCTACCCTTTTATTTAAATATGGTCACTTTGGGCTCCAAAAAACAGTTGGTGGCAATTCAGGAACTGCAATCATGCTTTATAGTCGATCAAGCTGTAACACTGACAATGACATCTGATACTGTAAATAGTCCAATTATTTATTTTTTGGTATCACTACATTTGTTGTTACACAGTAATTTCATGTATAAATGCACTAGTGCATTTATATTAAAAGAAACACAACAACTCTGATGTCCCATAACCATTTCCTGATATTTGCAGTGATGATGCCATAGTGAACATTTAAAGTGATGGTTTTAGGGTAACATGCTTAGGCTTTGAGAGAATAAAACATGTGCAAAATGTATTTATTTGCCACACCAGATGTGCACTAACATACATTTGCAAATATATTCTTCTGTCAAAACTTATTCTTCATGTTGTGTGTAAAGTGTGAGTGTTGATTTTTACCTGGTGTGTAGAGGAGGTGGACATGCAGCGTTGCAGAGTTAGAGTTCTCTGGTCGCACAACGCCTTGCAGGAGGAACCTGATATTATCCCTCTTCTGTAATGATCGCACTGCAAAACCAAATCAAAAATACTCTACATTAGCTGGAGGAAATGGGAAAATTCTCTAAGCACCTATTTATACATCAGGTACTTGAACTTTTACAGGTGGAACACTGGCAGCTGGTATAGAGAGATAAACTGATGTTTGAGAGGTCATGTGACATGTCAGCTTTCCAACATGTGGACTGAGAGAAAGCAAACCACAACTGTAATTTGCAGTGCTGGTTTAAATTGATGAATCAGTGAGATAGCATTATTTCAAGAGGTATGTTTATAGATAAAAGATGAAATGTGAGGCTTCTTTTGGCTGCTCCCTAAGTACATTGGATACCCTTCCTGACACAGCCCTCCTAATTATCTAAGCTTGGGACCGGCTCTAGGAATACACTAAGTTGTGAGCCCTTGAGGCTGGGTTTGTGTCTCTAAATATGAAGCTATCATCAGGAAATCAAAGCTATTGTGCCAGTTTTACTTCTTTCCTGTGAGGGCCCTGTACTTACTCATGTCCTGTACTGACTTAGATTCAGCTTGTTTTCAGAAAGCAGCACAGGGCATGAATCTGGCACCATGCACAGTTTATCTCATAACTACTGACTCTCCTTCACACTGTGCTTCTCCTCACAGATCAGAGGAGTCCCCAACACGGAAAGCAACAAGAGGGATACAATCGAATGAAATACCAAAACACAGTCATCAATGTTTTTATCCCAGTTTTGCAGATATCCTACTCTGTCAGATTTACCATGTAAGTCATTTTCATTTAACTCAAATGTAATACTTACAATGACCATGTGGCAAACATGCCCACGGCAGAGCTCAGAGTAGGAGGCATACTGCATGTAGACGATCCAGCTGATGATGAGGATGCCCAGCCATGCCAGGAGAAGGTACTTCACCTTTATGGCTGGGAGGCGACTCTTGGGAGGTCGGTAGGAAAAAATGGGTGCGTGGCAGGAAGAAAAGAAGTCAAATTAGAGCAAGGCAGTGAATGAATGAACAGCTGTTCACCTGGCCTTAAGATGAAACTGAGATACTCTATTACACAAAGCTGCAGCTCTGTGAGAAAAGTATTTTTTTGTATGTGTTTTTGCGTATATGTCACAACAAGTAGTTCAGTGGAAAGCTTTCCTTTGTTGATCTAGAGATGCACCAATATGCAGGCCGATCACTGGTATCTGGTATCTGATATGGCCTTACTGTCACATAAGATGACAGTGGCTGACATTTTTCTGCTTTCAAATCTCTGTCTAAATGCTCAGTGGGCTACAAATAATAGCTGCGCACTACTGATTTAAATGCTTTGCATAGCATAGTTGAGGGAAGTGAAAGTAGTAAAAATAGTAGCAGTAAATCACTCAGTTACAAGTAAATGTTATTTATGGAAAAGAACACATGCATTGACACAAAATGTGCTAAAAGCATCAGTGATATTTTATTAAAGTGTTTTATGCGTGCACAAGCAGAATTTAAATGTTTCTGCTTGTCACAGTGGAGTTTGCACTAGTGTTAAATTATTATTTTACAGTCCTACATGCAAAAATCACAAACCTGTAGCTTCAAATGCTGGGGTATCTAGGCCCATGCAGCAATAAATGAATGAGCAGCCCATCACCGGACTTCAGGATAAGGCAGAGATAAATGCTGCACTGGTCCCCCCCCCCCCCCGGATTCGCGACATTTTGTGATGCATATGAAGGGATCTGAGAATTTGGTCGTTTGACATGTATGCTGGAGGTGGGCAATGTGGACCCTGTTGGTAACAAAAAATGAGACTGACATTGTGCAGACCACATACCTGCAGGCCTTTGGATAAAGGGCAGAACAGCATCAAATGGACCAGTCTCCGCAAAGCCCTGGGCATCATGAGCGACTCTTGTTTGGAGGCAGCGGAGCGAGAAACCAGAGATTCCTGTCTGATCACATTCTCGCAACAACCCACGCCGTGCGTCGCATAGAATCTGATTATTACGCGCGGCAAACTGAAATTTTGGCTTAGCTTGTCTTTTATGACACAAGACCAGAGTGTGTGTCTCAATCCGGGGTTTCAAGAGAAATCATTAGCCGCTCAAAAAATATGATGAAGCGTGTGTCCTTGACACTGAGCAATGTTTCAGCTCCATTTGGGCCAGAAAATGTCCGCTACATCCCGGAATTAGAGACCTCATCCGCAATGATCGCCAATAATCCCGAATATTAGAAAAAGCGGTACCTTCATTATCCCGTCAGATCAAACAAGACATCGTACTGACAAAGAAATAAGCAGTGTGTCGACCCGATGAGCGCACAGGTTTCCCAGCGACTCGCTGCTGCGCATCTTTAAAGGGAGAGACGTCAGCTCTGAGGGGGGATTTTTTTATCCGCCGACATAAAATCTTAGTGCGCCTCTTCTCCACCTGCTGACAAATTAAAGGAAAACCATGGGCCCTTGTGAGGGGATCCTGTGTCTCTGTTACGCTGTGGAGGGTCCACTTGTCCCTTTCCAGTTGCATAGATCCAGAACATTTGACCTGATAGAGAAACCTCCTCAAGGCAACCAAAGCAAAATGCATTGCAGTGGGGTTATGATGGAAAAACTGTGTAAGCAACTCTCAAATCATTACACAACAGGAAATGAGAGTTGCTGGTGAGTAACGACCTGTGCAGACATGTTGCCCAAACAAAGACAGATACAGGAAATCTTTCCTACATTATACGAAACCCTTTGAGACACTTCTGTAAAGTCAATTTCACTCTGACAACTACTCTTTACACATACAGAGCCTCTTTAATGTAATCTGACAATTTGTTCCCATGAGAAGATGTTATACCAAGAGAATGAGGTTAGTCAATAAGAGACAAAACCAAGAGCAGACTCAAATGATCTGTTTTTATTTTTAATGTGCTTATTTATTTCATTTGCATAAAGGAATGTGGGGGGGGTTCCAATTGCCACAGTAGCCATCTGGTGTAGCCTACTTTTAGCACCACAACACAGCACTGCATTTGCAAACAACACAGTCACTACTGTTACACAAGATTCCTCTGCAGCCATTCCTCTGCGCTGTCACCTCCACAACAAAGATGAGCAAACTTGGAAATTTATCAGGATTATTCCGTCCCAGCAGCAGCATTTTTACCTGGATCCACTGCATTAAAAAACAGCTTATGTGATGGATTATGGATGGAACATGAGGATTTATGCATTAACCTTCTGAGGTCCGAGTTGTCACCAGTGATAACCCCACAACTCAATAGGGTTGTGTTGGAGAGAGAGCGGGGGAAGAGTCCAGGGAATGGGAAGCCACTGGGAAAAGAGAGAGAGGGAAGATAAGGTCGGTTTCACTGTATCCTTTAAGCAATGTAATTGGTGTGAGCAGAATTGTCTCAGGCTTACTTTTATGTCCGGGAGGTGGTTGCTCGAAGAGGGGGGAACTGAGGTGCTGCAAGTGTCCGGAGGTTATCAAGAGACAGAGGGTGAGGAAGCAGGCAGGCAGGCAGGAAGGTGAGGACCAGATTGTGTCCAGGTGGAGGGTAATCCGAGCTGGCGACACCACACAGAGTGGGAATGAGAAGGCTCTTCAGCTGGTGTGAAAAGAGTTCCTGAAATGAGAGTAAACAACAGGTAAGCACAGGAAACTGAGGTACAGAGGGGGAGTACAGGTAGGCCTGATTACCACTCAGGTAAGAAGACGATCTGGCGGAGAGTGGGTGGCACCACTGGTCCTTATATATTGGAACTGTATGGAAAACAGGTGTGAGCAGTTGAAGACCGGGGCCAAAACTCAACCCTGCTGGGGGGAGCCTGCCTGTGGAAAGGCCCTAGCCAATAAAGGACACGGTAACACCCCATACCATGACACTCAGTGCTGGCTCCTTTCAATTATGACCAGCCACGGTTTATTTACAGGACAGCCACACGCAAATTTGTTTTTCTTGTGCTATCCCCATGCCACTTTGTGTTATTTGAAATAAAACAGAACATCTATAGAAGTCACACAGCAAGACAAGCACCTGAAGTCATGAGCCTGCCTAAATTAAATGCATCACAGTCCCAATAATTCTTATGTGCATGAATCTAATCAGTGACAATGTAAAGATAATGTAAAATAAGACTGTTATTAAGTTTAACTGAGGACATAAATGGGCCTGACAGACCTGTGCTCAGTATAAAAATGGCAGGTATCTCAATCCTATGTAATGTCTTTTGCTTTTTAGAGCCTATGGTAATGTCACTATCTATTTCCCTGTCTTAATCTAGTTTAACTGTTACAGATATTAGAGCTGAATAGGTTTATCGACATTAAAACCACCAAAAGGATGAACGCTTTAGTGCTGAAGATGAGACTTATACCTAGAGTTACAGGTGTTTTTTGTAGTTTTTGTGACTAAACTTAAACAAGCACCATAACCAAAAAGTGAGGAAATAAAAGAATAAATGGCAACCGAATGCAATGTATAGCCACTTGTACACTCAAAGATTTATCGTTTACCTATAAATATTAAACAATATCCAGCCACATTTGATAGAGGAAGGCTGCAGGCTCTTATGTGATTTGTGTCATTTGCAGCACAAAACCAAAGCAGTTGTTGTTCCTTCACTTTAGTCTGCAAGACACTTCCTCCTAGCTGAAACCTAATTTCCTGAATCAGCTGAAAAGCAAAATGGCTCAAAACGGGCCTATTCTAGGAAGCAGGTTTAGCTAAAAACTCTGGGTTTGTGAACCCTAAAATTGCGGAAACTGTCCCAGAAAGAAAACTAATTCTGACTCGGAGTCAGTTACCATGGTAACCCAAAATGTAATTTGTTGAAAGAGCTTAAACAATTGAAAGAGACAAAAAATTGAAATGTAAAACAGTTAAAATTCTCAAGTTCCTAAATTGAACTTGATTTGCTGACATTGGTGTAAAAATGGGACACAGACAAACTTGGAGCCAAAAAGCATGAAGAAGACCTGAAAACCATCAGAGATGTCAGCAGACCCAGTAATGCCTGGATAGTTCAAGGTCTTGGAACCGTTTAAAGTTCGAATTGTTTTCTGTGGCTCAAAGTATGCTCAAGTAGTTAACTTAACCCAACTTAACCCAAACATTTCCAAATTAATAAAAAGCTAAATATTGTTAAAAATTTTATATTTTGTATATACATTGTACATTGTATAGAAATGTGTGTGTGTGTATATATATATATATATATATATATATATATATACACACACACACATATATATATATATATATATATATATATATATACACACACATATATATATATACAAAAATAAAGAAGATTAATAGGATAATTCTCCAGAAAAATCCGAACATTATGATACCAGAATGGTTTGTGTAGCCACAAGGAAGATATTTTTGAGCTGTAATGCCTACAAAATACCTAATGCTAATTTTACATATGTTTGACATTTCATAAACTAGCTGTTTGTGTTTAATAATGGAAAATTCCAGTTTAGTGGCTGTTTACCAATATCATCGTATCACCTGTGCTGCTGCATATCTGCTCTGTCTTTTTAAAGAACTAAAACCAAATGTTGTGCCAACAATTTTCTACCATAAGGAGTCTAAACACCCTCAGACAGCAGGAGAAAACTGCTATAAGAACTGTTAAAGACCAGAAATATCAGATGTTCTGCTTGGCAACAAACCACCTGCTACAGTGGCTGCTGCCTCTGAAAGTGAACCAATGGTCACGAATCTCATCACTGAGGAGACCTGACAGGAAATCTGCCCATGCAGTCAGCTCAGCAGCCTGTAAAGCTTCATTTCTACTTCTGTGTTTAATAGACCATACAATGGTGTTTGTACTCAGACATGGTGCGCTCACGTTGTTCTGAAATTTCATCACCAAAACAGCAGTTAAGTGGGGGTTTCTCTCTTCCAGCAAGAAAAAAAGGAGGCAGAAGAAGTACCTGGATGAAGGATATATCCCACTTAAGCGTTATGTTTTCTCTGCTTAACCCTCTTAGATCTATGTTGTCATCTGGGATGGATACTCTCTGTTTGGCCTGTCATTGTTAGAAACTTCATTGGTCTCCAGTCGCCACATTGCTGCTAGTTTCTTGTTATGCATTTACTCCCTTTTAGTGTCTTTTCTTCTTGTTGTCGAATGTTTGATTGTTGAAAAGAAAAAAAAAACACCTCAGACTTTCGGCACATTAGTGTTTTCACGTAGAACTTTTACACCACGTCAGTGGGTTGCCTTTTTCTGAGATCTATATTCAGCCATTTTATTTTCTTTTTGCTTACAGAGCTCCTTCGTTTTATTTCTTTATGGAATTGAGCCTTTTAATGAGTAATTTGTTATTATCCTGCTGAGCATTTTCTTCTGTCCTATTCTACTTTATTGAAATGGGTTTACTGGTTTAGTTGTTGTAACTGGCATTTTCCAACTTTCGGGAAAAAAGATTATATTTTATCTTATATTATTTATTTTATTGAATTTTCTGTTTCAGTAGGAAAAAATACAATTGACACAAATACACTTAAGTAATTTATTGATATTAAAAAGGCACAATTAATAAAATTGAGCCATCGTAACTCCTGTAACAGCCAAGTAGTCAAGCAAAAGCTCCCATTAGATGTTTTAAGCTTTTAAATTTGGTGGAACAGCACGGTGGCATGGTGGTTAGCACTGTTACCTCACAGCAGGCCCTAGGTTCGAATCCGCCTTGGCCGGGGCCTTTCTGGGTGGAGTTTGCTCTCCATGTCTGCGTGCGTTTTCTCCAGGTACTCTGCTTTCCTCTCACAGTCCAGACACATGCAGTTAGTGGGGTTAGGTTAATTGGTGATCCTAAATTGAAAATAGGTGTGAATGGCTGTCTGTCGCTCTGTGACAAGTTGGTGACCTGTCCAGGGTTTACCCTGCTTCTAGCCCTATGACAGCTGGGATAGGCTGCAGCGGAGCCACTAAGCAGAATGAAATGCTGAAACTGAAAACCAAAACATGGAGGAGCCGCTACACAAATAGGGCAAACTGACAAGATGGAGTCAGATGGTGAGTGAGAGCTGCTTTGGCAATAATAACATCTGCAAAGATAAAATCACATTTAGAAGTTTGGTTATGTTAAATTCCAGTTTGAACAAACATTTCATCACTTGTCAGGGTTCTATAAAGCTGTATGTTGGTAAAGTCAATCACTTCCAAGTCCCCATTGTTGTAAGTACTGAAATCGATGAGTAAGGCCTCAGTCACACAGGCCTAGAGACCGGTCGGCAATCCCCTGGCAGCCTCCGTCTCGAGGGGAAAATGTGCATTTGTGCAAAATGTGCGTTCCCCGACCTCCAGCAACCACTCGCCAAATTGTTGGGGAAAGCACATTTTCCCTAGTGACGGAGGCTGCCAGGGGATTGCCGACCGGTCTCTATGTGACTGATACAGGGAGGGGCAGTCATCTGCTGTGACTGGTTGGGGCTGAGGGGATAGAGACAAGAATCTGCTGGAAAAGCAAAATTTGCAGGTTACACAGTCAGACATGGAAAACAACTGTAATAAAAGAAAGAAGCTGCTGAAGCAGAAAGAAGAAATAGAAAAGAAACTGGTGAAAGCCAAAGAGAAAGAAGCAAAGAAGCAGCTGGAAAAAAAAAAAGAAGAGGAAGAAACTGCAGAAAATTCAAGAGAAAGAAGCAAAAAAAACCTGCAGAAAATATGGGAAAAAGAGACAAAGGAAATGAAAAAGCAGGAGCAGAATCAGAGACGGACTTCTGGTGATTATGCCGTTGTTCAGCTCCGGCTGAGGACTAGCATCCTCTTCCTCCCTCTTCTTCCACCCTTTCCCTATCTTCCCTACTATAACCCCCCCCCCCATCTTTCCTACTATCCCCCCTTTTCTTCCTCTCTTTCGTTCCCTCCACCCCTTCCAACCGGTCTCCGCAGATGGCTGTCTGATGGAATGAAATTGTAGGTTCTCTCACAGTGACACTGAAAACACAGTGCATGCATCCATAGAGCCAAGAACCAAGGGCCAACAGAGGCAACGGGCAGTCTCCAGTTTCTCATGAGTTTAAAAAAATACATAAAATTCCTTTCTCTCATGACATCAGGTTTCAGGCAGAGGTCTAAAAACTGGAGCAAACATCAGCATGGCCAAGCTGCTGTCAGTCATCTGTGATGTGTCAGTATGTATGTTGCATATGCATAATTTGCAGTTGAATTGACCCCCATCTTAGGGGAAAAAACAAAACAAAAAAAACCAAACATAAAAACCACTAATTAAAGTAGCAGTTCAAGGCTACAGAACACCAAGAGTGGTGCCACAGTTAAAAGGTATTAAGGACATGAGTTTTTCCCACATTGATATCATAGATGACTCATTTATCCACTCAGCAACACCATCTCCTGCTTCTTGTTTCATTCCATGGGACTGATCAAAAGCAAAGGCAATCGAAAACCCCCATTGTTCTACCTTAAAGTTACTAAAATACACGTTCAACTCTCCAGAGGATAACAAGCTGTGCAGATCAAGGTTATTACAGTTAACTAAAACCTAAAACTAGAGGTGAAAAACGAACAAACATTCTAAATAAAAATAAAAACTAGACTTTTGAAAAAAAATGATTTTGTGAACTTGGAAAACTAAACTAAGTACCACCGTGTAGAGCAAATATCCTTAATATTTCATTTGGTAAAAAATCTATTACCGCTTCATTGATGAGGTACTGATGGACATGTCTGAGACTCACAAGTCTTGTCACCTTCAGTCGGCTATTCGCTTTCTTCTTCACTAGAATGTGTTCTCTTTAACGTCCGGGCTTTTACTGTGACAGTCTCAGATTTTAGACCCTGCTCCTTCATTCCCCCTGATGCACTTTTTTAAGCCTTCCCATTAGCCTACCTGTGCTCCTCCTCTTATTTTCTCCTTCTGCGCCACGTCGTTTTGATCCTGCTCTTCCTCTATGACGTCAAGCCCCGTGTCCGTCCCATCACCAGTGTCACCTTTCTTCTGTCCAGAGCTTACTCACTGATTTCACTATTCACTCTTCCCTGATGACCGGTGGTTACCAGAGGGTCACTGGTTAACAGGGGGCCACCAGTCTCTAGGCCTGTGTGACTGAGGCCTAAGATGACACAGACCTTTGGATTCTCTACCCCATTATGGTGTTGGACTGCAACGCCTCAAAAGGCAGACTGGATGAGAGCAGAAGTATAAATTCTTACCTTCCCAAAGCCAAACTGCTGCTGCTCCACGTCTATCTGCACCATCTAAGTGGAACCTTTGGCTTCTATGGAATGGAAACATTGATATTCAGGTCTGAATCCAATCAATCAAAATCTCATGCCAAAAACTCTTATTTAGTCCTCTTGCCATAAACATCAAGGTCATCATAAAAATCAAGGTCAATTTGATGTCAACTGTTAAATTCAAAATGTATTAATTATATACTAAGTGGCCACGTATAGGTATAAACAAGACTGAATTTATTCATATCACATTATGTACAGAAAAACTAAGGTTTAAAAACTTTAAACAGATAGAAATGATGCAGATTTTTAATACCACATAACTACAGACTGGCAGTCCAAGGAACACATCAGCCTTATGGCTGATTGAGAGTAAATATCTGGCCCGGTTCCATACCCAAAGCCCACTTAAGAGTGGATTTGAGCTATCGAGAGCCCGTTACTTTCTGCCGTCTTACTGCGCAACAGAGGCACTGGAGCCAGGGTTGCGTCTCAAGGGGCAGTTTGAGTCACAAAAGCTTTGAACAAGACCTGTTACCATTATGTGAACTGCATTCGCTTGAGATCAAGTGTCTTCAGCAGCACGTAGGCAAAGCAGTCGCATCTCTGCTCGCTTCTTATCTACATAAACAAAAACATACTTCACTTATCCCAGATCTGCAAAATTCTTTTATTACAGCAGTTTAACACAGGAAGCATTTAACAAAAACACACAGTGTCTTCCAGTTACTCAATTCAAAATGACAAGCATTCAAATATTTGTACATACCAAAGATCATTTCCTGCACTAACATCTGGTATTCAAGAGCTGGATGGCACATCTGCAACTAAGAAATAATGTCCAAATCAAATTGCCTGGAAACCTTTTTAGTGAGTATTTAAGTTTTTTTTTTTTTATTCTGAAAATTTTGTAGGGGTGTAGAGTGGAGTCATGTTAACAATCTATTAAAACTGGATTCACATCCACCGAGGTCTTTAAGGTCTACTTAATGATTTATTGATGGAAAATTGACAAAAAGCCTAATAACTTTGAACCTAGGATTCTTACAAGTGTGGTATGTATTATGAACATTTTTTTAGGCTTCAAGTTCAAGCTGCCCTTTATCTACAAGTTATCTTTGAGAAGTTTCATTAAAATAGCTTATAAAACACCCTATGAATATAATATGACTTCATATTTTGATGTATTGTTCTTTATGCTGTGGATAGTGCCTGTACCAATTTTGAACAAATTTTATCAACAAGCAGTCAACATTTCTGAACCCATTGTGACCTGGGTCGGGGTCAGTCACATCAATTAACAATGATATTTAATTCATTCATCAATTAAATCAGTTTTTAATCCATTTAGTCTTAAAAAGCTTCCGATAAGCTTTCCAATGACACCAAGATCTTAAAAATTGGGCTAGAAATAAGTTGCTTTAATTTGCGTCACTTCCTTGTTATTTGTCACAGAAATGTGATCTTGGTGTCACTGAAAAGGCGTTTTTAAGAGATTTCTAATGATATCGCTTTCATTAAAATGGATCCGCTTTCAAAATTGTTGCCACATACCTAAATTATTTTATGCTGGCGTAAAAACGATCATAAATACAACACAAATCATGTTTATTTGAAATTACTGAAACAGAATCAAAGGATGGTTTAAAAAAACAAAGCTTAAGTAATAATTTGGATTGTGCCTGGTATAAAAGCTGAAAATTGTATTAAAGTATAGGTTTTAGTTTTAAAAAATATGCAAATTTTTAACTTTGCAACAATAGTAATCCATTTTAAATGGCATTACTTATGTAACTAACATTGCTTTGAAAAGTAATAAGATTCGCTATTATGATTGCTTCTTCCGGAAATTATCCTTGGAGTCTCCAGGGACTGTGCCAGGCAGTCGGTCCGTGTATGTTAAACGAGTAGATCTGTTCACCACCTGGGAAGGCCGCGGGTAAACGCAACCAACCATGAGTTTATTATCACTCAAATATGAATATATATCCAGGTGAACGTCGACCGCTGCGAACTTTTGAGATAGTAATTAAGAACATACGCGCGAATTAACTTTTTTTTTTCAACTCCACACACCCACTCACCATTTTGACGTGACAGCGATTTCCCCCCTCGTGGCCACAGAAGGTCAATACAGGATACAACTACGGAAACTGGGAGAAACCAAACGTAACCGACGAACGGCGCATGAATTAGGAATCAGACAGACAGATGGATGTGCTGCAGATATCTATTTATCTAAAGAGATTAAGCAATCATATCTTAAGCCTACAGTCTTCAATCTGCACCACATCAAGTGTGTAGTGACTGCATAGTTTGCACATGGCAACACTTGCACACTCTCTCTCTTTGAGGAAATGTAAAGATTTCAATCTATTCTTATCCAGGCTACATTAGTCTTTTTATTATTGCCATTGCACATCTTCATATTACTCCTTGTACTGTTACTTCTTTTTGATGGCAATTCAATTTAGTCACTGTTTACCCCTATTATTATTCTGTTTACTTATCTTGATTTGTATTCATCGCACATAGCTGTACTGCTGTGACAAAGTCATTAAATGGCTCCACGACACTAAGACACCACAACCATATGTGGGTGAATTAAAGGAAAGCCTGAACCAGAACCTTTGACCACCTACAGTGAATGTATGAGCTCGTTCCATCATCTGCAAATGTGCATGACCCATTCCAGGATTTCCTGCTCATATAAACTTGGAATTTTAGTCCACTACTATGGGAATTTCAATCATTTTGTCAGATTACTGAAAAGCAGAGGTTTAAGAAAGATCTGTTGTCATAATCAGCTGCTACAGTTCATCCCATGTGAAGATAAAAATGTGCAGGGCTTCAGCAGTATGTTCATTTTTATTTTTTAAACAAGCAGGGGCTCAAAGGGTTCAACATCTGTTACTGTCTTTTGTGTTGGAAATGAGAAAACTCAGACAATGAGATACCATATGAATGGTTTTCACTTTTCACTGGAACAATAACGAACTGTTCTCCAATTCAAGATCACAGCAGTTCATGTAAACACAGTTACTTTATGATATCAAAGATTTCCTTTGTGAACTTTGAGCCATATTTTAAGAGTGCAGCATAAATAAGAACAGCACAGCAGCACTGGTAAACCAGAGGATTTCCAAGTGCAGAAGCATGATGGAGGGAAGAAGCCAAAATTTACTTTATATGCATTTTTATTGTGTCTCTTATTTATTTTGTTATGAGCTCTGCGAGGTGGGCGCTGACAGACTATAAATGAGCTCCATTTGCCTCCTTTTGTCTTTGGCGCGGTTGATGGCCATTTTAAATAAACGACAATACAGCTCCACGGTGACTGGAGTGTCGTCGTTCCCGGGCACAGGGTAAGTCACCAGGCTGGGGTTGCAGTTCGAGTCCACCACGCCCACAGTGGGAATGTTCATCTTGGCTGCGTCTCTGATACCCACATGCTGCTGAAAGACATTGTTGAGAGTTGAAAGGAAGATGATGAGATCCGGTAAGCGGACTCCGGGGCCGTACTGGATGTTGGCGTTGGTGAGGAGGCCGCCCTGCCAGTAGCGTGTGTGCGCATACTCCCCACAATCCTTGGCAGTGGTCTCCACCAGATGGCCAAATTGACGCCGCCTGCTGACAAACAGGATGATGCCACCGCGATACGCTATGTGGGCGGTGAAGTTAAGGGCTTGCTGGAGGTGCGCCACAGTCTGGTCCAGATCAATAGTATCATGATCCAAGCGACAGCCATAGAGATACGGCTCCATGAGCCTAGAAATAGAGACCAAACAAAAACAAAGCCCTTTACCTCAAGGTAAACAAAGAGTGAGATATTTACATGATGGGGCCTTTTGTGCAGGCCGTACTTATAATATATATATATATATATATATATATATATATATATATATATATATATATATGCACACATGTATATATATGGATGGACAGATGGATAGATAGATGGAGAGAGAGCGAGAGAACGCACACAACTAATTTCCCGAGTGTGTTTTAATGTGAAAGAGTGGTGTACCTTTACTGTGGAACATCTTAAATTTTGACTTGACAGAAAAAAATAGTTATGAAAAGTAGCAGGTATGATTTTGTTTTGGAAGTTTTTTTAATATTAAAGAAAAAAGAAAGAAAACGAATCACGTACAGTTTTGACAGCCTTGATATTTTAAGTAATATTATTACTGTCTCTGTCAGGTAGAATAATGCATAGATGCCTGTCAGTCTGCAGCTACATATTTAGTCTTAGTTATTCTCGCTTTTACTGCTCTGGATCTCAAAATAAATAAATAAAAAGAATCACTGCAATATGGAAGACTTTCATTTAAAGAAATGCCACTTACTACTGCTGAATAAAGTAACACAATGGTGAGTGAGCCTCATTAAAGTACTGCAATATTTATATATATATTCTAGTACTATGAAAAGTGTCTCTGTGGTGATGTTCCTGATGAAATGCTGGATCAAGTAACCAAAACATTGCCAGCTCCTGGAGTTTTCAATTAGAAGCACTTAATGGCAAAACAGTTATTCTAGTAGTTGCAAGAAATACCACACCGAGTGAAGATTTAGGGCCCTTTTTTATTGATAAATCCCCACTTTAGAACAAGACAGAAGGACAATGATAGGACTTGTATGAAATGCCACTGTTCTTGCCAAGTTATAAGAACTTATATTGCAGACAGTGTAAACAATACATAGAAACTATCAAATCTAATATGTACCAAATTGTGACTGAACAGGCTCACGTTAGAAACAATGCTTGTATATGAAAAGCCTACATTTGTTTCTTGAAAGCTACTCTACTTTTTAAAATGACAGAATAAGAAAAAGGGAAACAAAGACAACACCAAATTTGTAACCCTGAAGTATACAGCATGTTTGCATCTTTTGTTAATTACAAAATGTCATCTACGATGATGATTGGAGAAATCCAACACACAAAAAAGTAAGGCAGAAGATTAAATGTAAAACTAATTGTTTTAAATTGGTCAAGTCGTTCTCCTGAGGACAAAGAGGCCAAATGTCTGCTTTTAAAGGGCTGCAGCTCATACAATTATAGCCTAAAAACACTTTGCAACTATAAAGGGTGCATCGCATTGGAAAACTGTAATATAAACATCACACCAACCTGTGCCTGCAGCCTTTCTTGTGACCGAGGTGCACTCTGGCGTCGAACAAGTCTTTCAAGGAGAAGAGCTCAGACACACGGAAAAAGTCTGGCTGCTCAAGGGGCTGGTTTAATATTTTTTCTGTTTAATAAATAAAAAAAAAAAGCATAAGAAGCAACATTAATCAAATTCTTGAAAAATAAATCGGCAAAATAAACTTAAGGACACCCCCTGTGTTATTTAGCTCACCTGTAACATCGTCAGCCTGCGATTGAGGCGATTTAACAGATAGTGCTGTCACATACTGATGTCCAGCACAGGAGGATGCTACTGTGACAGCCCGTGAGTATCGTAACCCGAAAAGGCCTAAATATGAGACAAATGTTAAAACATTGGATGTTAACTTGTATGAAGCGAGTGACACCAACCAGTAACCTGACGCTAGCGTGTAATTAATGACATTAATACTAAGAAGAGCGCATTTAGCTGTAAGCTAACGTGCTAAAATGTAGCGTACCGTACAGGGAATTCAAAACTAAACCGCAGAAATACCTAAATTATAAAATTTTAGCTATGCTCAAAGTCCTATAACAGTAATTACATCATTTTACACAATTAAATAAACTAAATATTTGAGGATACCTTTCGTAAGTGCCCGGGTAGCCATGCTTCCACTACCATGGAAGGTCAGCAAACTGCGACTGCGTGGTTGTAGTCCATGGAATGCCGTAAAGTAAACGCTCGTCGTGACAGGTTTCTACAGAAAACTACAACACCCATGAGACCACCTGTTTTGTTTTTTAAACTTTATTGAAATACCCGCAACTTCACTGGTAGCATGCACCTTGTGTTACTTAGTTATAAAACGTATTCAAGACCATAAGTCAACATTAGTTTTTAGAGGAAACAGGAAACTACGGTTACAGAACAAAGGTTTGTTAATAAAGATACCGCTTCTAGCAAAAAAACCACAACAGCAGCATTATGAGTACCTCATACAATATAACCAAAAATCAAATTTACTGTGCATTAGGGAAAAGAAAAAGCAAATGCTGGAATTCTCAAGGTAATCCTGAGTTCAGGATGTTCAATCCAAAATACAAATGAAATGCCCTTAGTTAACTTTTGTACTGTAAAGTTATATAACGTATCAAAACATGACCCCCCCAACTCAAAAGAACACCTGAAATATATAAACACTGAGGCAGCATCTACGTGCATCTTTTAAAGTAAAGTTTTACTCTGCTGTGTTTGTGCTGAGCTCCCTGCGTGCATCTGGTCTCCTGCAAAAAAAAAACAAAAACACAAGAAAACGAAGTTGTAGAGGAATTTTATTTGCCTTTGATCCTTCACTGCTGATGCAAATCCATTTGGGTGCAATCACATACCTACTTACTGGAACAAACTGAAGCTTCCTTTTGACATGCTGCATAGCCTTACGGTGCACAGGAGCGCTAATGAGGGAATTTTCCCCCTGCAAGGATTACATAATACACATTTCACACTATGGATTTGAACTTGTCACAAAGAGCTGAAATAGCTTTCTTTGTGATCAATGGAACTTGCAACAGATACAAACTATCACAAACTGCCATGTTGCCACCTAAACATACCTTCTTGCACTTTTCAGCCAAGTACCTCCTGTTGAACATGCTGCGTCTCTCCTCTGAGGTTAGCGCTATGCAAGGCTTGAAGGTGATGCCAGGATCAATGGCACGAGACAAAGACCTGGTCAAAGCAGAGCAGGATACGCATCAGACTTCTGCAGTGCTCTTATTTATTCCAAAGCTCATCACCACCATAACCCATAACTTATAAGACTTTAATAATCAAGAGACCCACTGTTGCTCAGATTCCAATCTTTATTACACAGATGCACTTAAAAGACACAGCAAATGTTTCTGTCATCAGAAAGAGTAAAAGAAAGAAAAAAAAACACTTCTTATAAAATATTTACAAAAAAACTGGATATGCACAGCATGTTCAGTAATGCTTTTATTTCATAAAGAAAAATAAATAGTCTTTCTTAAAACAAGAAATTCAAAAAAAAAAAACTTTAACATGACAAAGAAACAAGCCACACAAAATATCAACTTTAGCAAGACAGCGAGGAGGAATTGGGGTTCTTGTGGAATCTGGAACAAGACTCTGACCAAGACTGCTGTAATGTTTGTCATCAGCAACTTAGCTTTAAATTTCCTTTCGTGGAAATAAACCACAGAGCAAATGAAAAGCGCTGTGTCTGAAAAGCACAAGGTTGGTGGGAACTTGGTTCCTGTACCTAAAAACATGGCTCACAAGAGTCAAAGTCATAACTGAAACATCGGCTGCTTCTGCTGTATACTCAAAAAGGTAGAAATTGTCTGAAATGATCATCACTTAAAGCACACAGATTTAGAACCTTTGCAGTCTGAGGTGAGCAGGGAAGGAGGGACAGGGCGGGGAACAAAGAAAAGACATTTTTCAAGGTGGTGCTGACAGTATAAAGAGGATCCTTCCTTGCTGCACTCGAGTGGGAATGTTGTGGAGGAAAGTGTCAAAAGATCTGATGATACACACTCTGCAGAGTACAGCACATGGTAGACAAAGTAAAGTGATGATGGACCCGCTATGAGAAAATTCAATCAGTGGAAGAACTCTGATTTTCTTGTTGGGTAATAAAACAAAAACACTTAAGACCTACTTTGTATTTCAGTTTAAATGTATTTTTTTAAGTTTGTTTAAACAGTACTAAAGTTTGATTGGTCTTTTTTTAAATTAGAGACACTTTTATACATTTAAGTTCATATTAATAGTGTTTGGGGCTACAACTAAATATCTTTATATCTTTGTAAATTGATTCTATTTGACAGTGAAGAGTAAAAAAAAAAACAAACTGTTAGCTATCACACAAAGTAATGAAAAGCAGTAAATAGTCATACTTGAGGAGCTAAAATGAGCAAAGATTTGGATGAAAACAAAACAAAACAAAAATCTATTTTGGGGTTTTGTTTCACTTTTCTTTTCACTCAAACCCTAACCCTAATTTTTGTGCCACTTTGATTTGCTGCACACGAAATTGTGACTGCATCTTTTCAACGCTAACATTTGTTTTCCTCTGCCTTTTATTGAGAAAACCATAATCCTAATCTATAATCCAGGCATTAATGGAAACCTATTACAATAAACAGGAACGCACCAGTTGTGAAACTCGTAACTGAGACCACTATTGAAAAAAGACAATTTGGCCAATATCCAGTGAATTTGTTATACTTTAGCACAAACATGATGAGACATAAATGATAATCAGACCACTGCCATCAGTGCCATCCGATTTGCTGTATGAGCCGATACTGATGTTTGGCTGATCCGCTGGTGCGTCGCTAAAACAAATGTTGGAAATGACTTTTTAACAATTTTTGTTTTACTTTCTTTAAAGTCTTCATCAGGTAAGTAATGCAATAAAATGTAATAACATGTATATTTCCCATGACTATTTGCTTACTCTGGGCCTACTGCTGGAAGATACAAAGAGATTCAACCTCATTTTAAGCATTTGGACTCAAACCTAAAACTGAGGTTACTTTTCCCTGTTGTTTCTTTCTTTAAAAAAAAAAAAAAAAAAAGATATTTAAAAAGATGCAATTTTCTGCATTCATGGTAGCACTACTCATTCCCTTTTGCACCAAATTGTCACTATAATGCTTTTCAAATAATCCATGATGAATAACTTAACAGCACAAGTTTTCATTGTGGAGCCATTTAGGCTCCACAGTGTTACATAACTGCAAAATTGTACAAATACATAAAAAAAGTGTTTTATGATGAAAAAAAATTCATATTAACAAACATTCCTTTAGAACCTATAAATCAATGAGCTCGATCAGAATCATAATATTTAGCAGGGCACATTTGAAAGAATCAGAACATGATGACGCTATGGTTTACAGTGGTCAAAAAATACTTACAATGTGGAAAAGCCCTGCTTCTTTTCTGGATTTCTCTTGTGGTCTGATTCACAATCTGTCTCATCTATAAATTCTTCCTCTTTTATTCCTGGATGCACTTCTTTGTTATCTATCTTTGTGCTCTCGCCTTCGCCTTTTTTCTCCCTCAGCACGTTCACTCTCTCCTTAACCTCGCTCCTTTCCCTGCACTGAACCTGGACGTGATTTGTCCTATTAGCTTCCAGTTCCACAAACACACTCTTGTCCTTAGTCATATGCACCATACTCTCCTTCTCCCCTTCGATGGAGCACTGGGACCTTTGGCCAGGGGGGAGATTCCGTGCAAAGGACATCCTCGGATGCTGCCTGGCAGCAGAAAAAAATTTCAAAACAGGAGAGCTGATTCTGGTGTTTACAGCTGCGTCTTTAGAGCTGGGGAATGGAGATTTACTGGTCCTTGCAGAGGACCAAACAGTAACAGGAGTCTGTAATTTGTGGCCCACTCCTTCACTCTGATTTGTTACTGATGCACCGTCGCTGGTTTCAGTTGAGGTGATGTGGAACGGAGTCCGACTGAGAGTCCTTCCTTCGTGAGTAGGCAGTCCTAGGCTCTGGCGCCATTTGATTGCCTCTGAGCGAGAATGAGCGATACTAGGACTCAAAATTGGTCGAACCCTCTTCATGTGGACGTCACCTTTATCAACGCTAGGCCTCCTTTGTTCAGTTCTAGCTGCCCCGGCCCCATCTGCTGGCTCCAAAAGACTGAGACTGCAGGAGCGGACAGAGGGCAGATGTGATTGTGCACCGACCATAGAGACGTCTGGAAGAACACTCTGTGGCGTCTGAAGTGGCGCTCTGTTATGAGCTGGACTACTAATGGGAGACTGTTCAGAGAAAGGACTGATACTTTTTGTTGGAATCTCAGCCAGCTGATTTTCCTGTTTAATGTATTTATCTTGAAGTGGGCTACAAATGTTGACTGTACCATTCCTCGACACGTCTCCATCTTTCATTTTCCCTGCGGTAGAAACTTTGGCCTTTTCAGCCAGAAACCTTTGGATCTCTTGCTCAATGCTGTCATCGCTGTCTACCGAGCTGCTATCTTCCTTCATCTGAGGTGGAGTTTCAGCAGTGTGCACAAATTGGGCATCCAGACGGTCAGCCCCTTTCAGCATCTCCGTCTCACCTTCATGCACCTCGTTCTTCTTACTTTTATTAACTTGCTTATGTTGTGAAACGCTCTTTTTCCCCAACCCAGACTTGTCTTTCTTGTCATTCTTACTTTTCTGCACTTTTCTCAAAGCACTACACTTGGAAAGAGGATCAATTTTTAACTTTTTGGTCTGTAAAGCATTTCCTGCCAGCGGGTCTTCATCCTTGAGGCACTTCCTTGATTTCCGCTTTAAGTCCCTCATCTTTTTCTTTGACTTCTTTTTTGTCTTCAGAAGGTCTTTTATCGCGGTGTCTAGGTCCTCATCACTGTCAAGTGAGCTGCTTTTGTCTCCACTTTGGTCTGTCTTGTGTAATCCAGTGACAGGGTGCGTTTGACTTCTCTGGGGCGATGCCAAGGGCTTTGATTCTTTTGTATGGTCAGGTAAAGGCTTAGAGGTGGTTTCTTTAACATCCTCCTCCGTCCCTGCCATGGCGGGAACACAAATGTTTTTCTCTTTTGTGTTTTTTTCTTTGTTTTAGAGATAATCTTGATGGTTTCGTTTCGATTGCTGATTCTCTTGCTTTTACTTTCTCTGCTTCATTTGCACTGTGAGAGTCTTGAGTCACAGCAGAACTGGGTGGCTGTTGGTGCATTTGGGCCTTCTGCTCGAGAAATTTCCTGATTTCTTGCTCAATCCCATCTTCACTATCAATGGAGCTGTCGTTGCTTTCTTCACAGGGACAATTTTCCAGAAGAGAAGACTGGAAGGAGGATTCAGTGGAGGCACAACTGCTAAGGCCAACACTGTGATGGAAGGCCCCAGGCATAACGGTCTTTGAAATGTCCAGTATTGCCTCAGCACACATAAGCTCTGCAGTTGTATTGACCTTTGGAGGGGCGGGTGCTGATTGCTCTACTTTAAATGACATGAATCCATTTCCTTTATCTTTCAAGCTGTCTGAAAGTGGGGTTTTGGGTATGGAAACAGAGGAAGTAGGATGAAAAGATTTCACTTCTTTTTCTATGCAGCTCATTTTTTTCCTCAGCCTGTGTTTCTTCATGTTCTCCGTGCTTGTACTTGCAACATTGTGTATTAATTGCTTACTGAAGGGTTTCTGCTTGTGTAAGAATGGCTTCAGGACACTCTTTTCCTTGAGCTGTTCAAGCTGGTAGCAGCGAATAGCTTCTTCAATCCCGTCATCACTACTAGAGTCGGACTCCTCCTTGAACGCATGTGGATGGAAAGCTTCTGTTGTGGTCTGCTGCTCCTTTTTCTCCAGCTGGTATCTCTGAATGGCCTCCTCAATGCCGTCATCACTACTGGAATCATTTGATTCCTCCATCTTAACTGTGACTGGGTGTTTGACAGTTTTGTTGAAGAGGCTGACTGGTTTGGGGGGATTTTTAACCTGCTCTTTTGAACAAGCTAAACTTTTAGCTGTGCTTTGATTTGAACAAGAGTTCTTAACTATATTTTCATTTAGAGATGCCTTATTTTTAATATACTTTTTTATAGGTATGACAGCTGGTACTGTGGGGGTCTCGGCTTTGACGCTTTTTGGAAAATGGTTACCAGCGATCAAGAACGTATCGCTGTCGTCGTTCTGTTTGGACACCTCGGGGATGGATGGATGTTTTCTAGGAATTTTGGATGATGGGAGAAAAGTCGAGTACGGTTCCGCCTTGCGTTTATTATCATCCTTTTCTTTCAGGTATTCCAGTATTGCCTCCTCGATTCCTCTGTCCACAGAATCATCGCTATCTGAGTCACTGCTTTCATGGTTGTTTGGGGAGGAGACATCAGCATGCGGGTTTTCAGTGGGGCTTTTCAGTTTTGGACTTCGCTCCCACATAAGCACCAGCTGTGGCCTTGCAGACTTGGGGATGACCTTCCTGCCCTGATAGCACATTTCCCTCGATCTCGTCGCCCATCTCGAGTGAGGACTGGGTGCTCCTAAGACTCTCTATGATCATCTGGACCTTGTCTGAGATAGGTGAGCCTCTGGTGGGACAACTCTGTGCCAGAGTCATTGAAGCAAACTGGAGGGCTATAGCCTCCAGGTGGTCCACATGCTCTCCATTCTGTTTGCGTCACTGCAACAGGAGGTACATTCATCAAGTACATTCTAGTGAAGTATGGTGAGGTCTTTGACCATTGGAGCGCAGCTGCCTCCGTACAGTTACATTGTTTTATCTGCAATGAAAGAACACAGAGAAAAAAAATGTGACTCCAGTGATGACTTAAGACCACATTTTGACTTCATCACAACAAACCGCTATTACTCAAATCTTATAGTCTGTAAGAGTTTTAAATGAGGTCCTTTATGTCCAATATCGCTGTCTGACTCATGTGCATAGGTGCATTTTTGTTACACTGAGGAAAAAGATTCAGCTTTACTACAACTTCAATACATAAACACAGATAGCCTCAGATCACTGAAGTAGGGCCAAACCATGAGAGCACGCCATCGTGCTATGACAGGATTAACCTGCTAGGGGCCAAATGATCCTGGACTGAATCATCTGGAGGGTCTTTTGTGATTGGTTGTTACTTTATGAGATAAAGTAAGAGCCACGCTGCCATGGTTATTACATTTGTAGCACTATGAATTGCTCTTTAGCTGTAACCAAGTGAACACTCGCCATCTAAAGCAGATGGAAGCAGACTAGGCCTCCTTGAAAACACCCAACACTTTTTCCCCATTGTAAACCTCCCCTCGACACGCACTAGTTACACAGAAAAAAAATGCCATCAATTAGTGCTCTTTAGCACTCTCTTATCTTAACTCTTGTGGCACTTTTGTATTGAGATAAGGCTTGTGCCAGTGTGCTTACCAAAAATTTGATACTTTGTTGCAGATTAAATTTTTTATAGAAACAGAACTGAAAAGAATTTTGAGCTATTTAAAACGTGCAAATGTGCTTCTGTTTTCTTCTAATAATTTACAGGTGTGAAAGCGAGTGTGCATGGTTATCTGTCTCTCTGTGTTAGTCCTGTGACAGGCTGGCCACCTGTACAGGGTGTATCCTGCTTCTTGCCCTATGATAGTTGGGATAGGCTCGAGCCCCCCTGACCCTGCGGGAAAAAAAAGGACAGGCAAAAGATGATGGATAGATGGATGGATGGAATTTATGGGTTGAAGTGGTTGGGTGGACAAAGCAAATATTATGAAGGTGCCATTTTAAGCTCAGAGTGACAGCATTATAATATTTGTTCAGAATGATTTTTTAAAAATATATGTTTTAAAATATTTATTAATACAAATTATTTATTTTGTTCAGAATTTATACAACCCACATTTCCCCCCCTTCGAGGCGCATACCACATACCACAGTTCAGAGGTTTCTGAAAGTAATTTAGTCTGCCCATCAACCGCAAAGCTCTTCAAAAGCAAACAAAAAGAACCCAACAAAGCTGAGTCTACAGCCGACCTATTAAGCTGCTGCGTGCAGCCTTTTAAAATACCTTAAGCATCATCAGTTGCCTGACAGCAAAACAACCCAATTGCAGTGGGTCCCTTCAGCTGATCCAATCTTCCACCAACCTGAGTGCCCTGTTCATCTGTTTGAACAACAGAAAAATTAAAAAATTATATTTCAAAAGAGGTTTGACTTGCCATCCCTCTATAAGGCTGGCTGCAAAGATAAGATCTGATACAACTCCTGAAGCCAGCGTTTAATCAGAGCATATAAAGTGTGTGTAGAAAGGATGGCACCTGTGCTTGAATACTACTGTGCCCCCTAATTACTGAACTCACTTCCTCAAATTAACGACATGAAATTATTGTCTGTCCAAAAGATGCAATTTATTTTCCAGTTCCGGTTTTTAAGGGGAATCACCTGGATGGGGCTTCTTGTCCCATCACAGATGTCTCAATGGTTAGCACTCCCACCAAGGACAAATTTCCCCTTCTAATATTTTGTTGATGGTCATAAAGCACTTCAAAAAGTGCGTCCTAAAAATGAAAAATAGACCGGTATAGCTGACTATTGTTTTCAAATGGCTATGAACTGCAGTTCCTCAGATGGCCACCTGAGGCTAGGTCCAAAAGGAAGTCAATTTTCATAGAACCCAACTAAATGCACACCTTTACAGCAGAAATAAACATGTTCATGGATTTGATTGCTATAGCCGTCTTTCCCCACTCTTGACATCTCTGTGGCATGTACATTTTTATAAGTCATTGGTATTAAGGATCAAAGTTACACACAATTAGGGCTGTGCCAGCTTTGAGAGACAAGTGAAAGTCATTTTGTCTTGTTTAGGTTGAACTGTACAAAGGCACTCCAAGGAGTCAACTGATGACTTTGTCTGGTGTGTACTTTTTGTTTTTGATACTGCAGCGAATTAGAGATGCATCTGCTAATTAAGCACCTCCCTTGGCCTGCTGCTTCTGATTTGAACTTATTGTAGCTGTAGTGCAGGAATAATTACAGTAAAGTTATGATCTTGATATTTAAAGAGACTGGTGCTTGTTTGCATTCTGTTAAAGATGCAAACACATCTGAGAGCACAGAAAGCTGCACACTACTCAGAAAAATAAAAAAGTTGTCCTGACACCTGTCAGGTTCCGCAGTTATAGGATTGTAGTGTGGCCCTTATAAAGAGGAATTATCCAGAGTTACATGTAGCAGTGTGCCCTCATGAACTAGTAGCCTCCGGATATCAACCTGCTGGAGGAGTTAGCCTGCTTGCACCAACTGGAAATACTGCCCTTCCAGCTCAGTATGCAGCCTACCGGCGGATATTGCCAGCCCCTCTATAGCCCAGCTACGAAACAATATGCCAGACTCTTAACCATCCCGATGAATGCGTATAACCCGCTGAACCCGGTAGAAAGTGCAAGTACCACTACGTAACCAGAATGGGTCACCAAAGACGCGCCACTGAGAAAAAAAACAACATATAAACCGATTCAAATACGCCTCACACCATAGTCCTATGTCAACTTTGTTTCATGTATTATGTAGACAAAGTAACTTTTGCCAGACATACCAACATTTCATGAGCAGAATTTTCTCCATTACATAACTAAACGCGTCGTTGCCTGTATTTTCACTCCGGGGCGGTTTCCTGCTTACAGCATACCAACCCCGGCTGTCCCCGTAACCCAGTAGCGGCGCGGACTGCACAGCTGCCCGGCTTGCATCGTTAGGAGACTCCGCAGAGCAACCATGTTTCTTCGCACCGGCCACGGTTGTCACAACCCTCGGTACTCGGTTCATAACGCTGCTGAGCGTAAGTAATGTCAGTTAGTGCGTTTATACAGAACCAGAAAAGCGACATTTTGGGGAGAAATGAACGAAACGGTCTGAAAAACTGGAGGGTTAAAGCAAGGCTACTCGGTGACTTGAAAGACACAAGCGGGCCTCCCGGCTGCTGCAGCCCCGGCATTTTCTCCGGCAAAGAAAGCCTTTGTATTGAGCCGCAGCGTACACTCCTAGCCTCGGCTATCTTCACACAAACGGAACCACACGGCAGATAATGTTCAAGTTTTACTCACCTGAAAATGACACAGAAAGAGAGTTACAGCGACAATATGCACGTTGCTGCGTTGGTTTAAGATGCTCGGAAAGCCGTCGCGGAGCTATTTCGGTGTCCGTCAGCAGCTAACACCCCGCCTGAAGCTTCTCACCGACGAATCCCCCTCCGCTCCGACTGCCGGGCGGACGAGCTTCCTTAAACCGGAGTCCAACCAACCATGGACCCATTCAAATATGGTATCAGCTTTTCTCCCGGAAAATGTTTGCGCTTACATTTTATAGCTTGCTTATTTATATTACACTACAAATCCCAGCGGCAGGTCTAATATAATAATGGTGTTTTTAAACACTTTGCCACAATGAACTGCATGACCCTAAAGGAAATCTACAGCACGCCTTCAAAGTTTTATCTCCTCAGACAACTCCCAGTTTATGCCCCAGACTGATATGAGCTCTAGAGTTTTGAGGGTTGACGGTTGTATACTGCAATTTTTAGTAGCATGTATTTATTTTACTTGACATCTGCTTCATACTTTTTTAAACTGTAATATCTGTCGTACACCTCTTAATATTGTTTGCATTAATAAATGAGGTGAACATCTTACAAATTTCATCTTTTTATTTGTACGAAAGCTTATACGAAATGTTTTTTTCAGTGACACTGATGTGCCTCTGGGTTTTTTGATTGTTGGTTTGAAATTGTTTTGTGTATGTCATGTTGGAAATGCACACGTCTCTTTTTTTTGTAATTTATCGTTTTGAACCTTTAATTTCTGATTCAGCACTATTATCACATTATTCCTACAAACACAACAAATCCAAGCACCAGAGAAGCAGAGACCAAAGAATATTGCACATCTTTTTTTTTTTTTTTGGGCAATGATCAAATCCGTTTTAGTCATCGTCACATTTTATTTTTTGCTGTGTTTTACTTTATCAGCAACACTTAATCAGAAACAATGTTAAATAGCTTAAAACTACTTGGTAGTTTATGCAAGATTCACATGAACATAAACTGGGATGCATGGCTGTGAGAGTAACTCATTGGAACTCTGTTGATCTGATGGGATTTACCAGTACGGAGATGTCAAATTACATTAAAAAAATATTTATACATATTTATAAAAAACAAATAACAAAAGTAGGGATGATTACCTCTCTAAATACTGATCAAAAGATTTCCTATGAAAAAGTACTGTCACGATATGATTCCAGTTTTTTTTTTCTTGACACACCACCAAAGCCACGTTTTGTTTTAGAATAAATGATGGACTGGTCTTCAGAAGGAACATAAAGGAAGACTGGGAGGACAATTTAAGCTCCTGTACAATTATTAGACTTCCAGAAGCATTGCACTATTACTAAATCACAATCATCCCTTCCTTAAGTTCATTCCATCTCATTACAGGAGACCTAATGTTCATTAAATTTAGGTGGGATGGTACAGTGTGGCTTTCTTTCCAGTTCTGATTCCAGGAAGAAAAAAAAATGCTGCTTCTTCAAAGTTGGGCATTTCCCCTCTGCAAGTAAGCACAATGCATTTTTTGGCCTTGAGCTGGCCAAGCCCAAAACCTAAACATAATGTCACAATAAATGATGACAACTGATCAATAAAGCTATAAATCTTCCCATTTGAGAGGCTGATGCCTTTACAGTTTTTGCATTGCATTTTGTCAAAGCAGTTGAATTTGTCAGTTGATCACTCATTCACATTATAAATCATATTGCAAATATATAGAACTTTTTAGGTATACCTGCTTGTAAAAATCTGTTTTATGCAATATTGTTTGATTGGTTTACTTTGATGAATGCAACACAGATCCCTTCCTTCAACACTTAAATGTTGAATGTACGTGTTCCTATGTAGCTTGTGCCGGTTGTAGCATGCAGACTGCAGTGCTGTTTCTGATCCTACCTTCCCCTTGCCTCCAGACATGTGAATTGTATAACAGTAATATTCCACACAGTAAGAAATGATTCCTAAATTGGTTGCATTTCACCTTTGGCTTTTTACTGGATGTTTCTAATAAAGACTTTTACCATTTTACCATCTATCATTGATTGTTTTCTCTGCACCTTCCACCTCATCCTCGTGCCTTGGTTTGCAGCTAGGGCCAAGTTTTATTATTCCCTGTCATTCGGTATTGAAAACTTTAAGAGCGATTTTCCTGAAGATATGAAAAATGGGTCTGAATGGGTCAAGATCATAGTCACTGCTATACCTAAAAGTGCACATTTTAATCAGCATAAACAATTGTTTAAACGCTGGTGTTTGAGTTTCTTGTGACAAGTACGGCTTTCATTCTGTTTTGCACTGAAAGCTGTGCACAAAAACTAGCCCAACATTTTACAGTTTGTTTTTGTAATCTACTGGTTGATGAATGCCATTAATTTGTAATTGTATTTAAATGATAATAATAATAATAATAATAGATCACAAACCCAAATAAAAGAAAGAACAATGCAGTAAGCAAAAACTACCTGGCTTTAAAACTGAGAAATACAAGAAATAAAAGCAGCCTGATAAAATAAGTAGGGGTTCACTAATAAAAGTATGTCTTAAAAAGAGATGTAAAAGAAGTCAGTGGCCTGATTTCCTCAAACAGTTCATTCCATAATTTTTAGTTTTTGGTCTCTGGGCTTAGATCTCAAGCTTTGTACAGGCTCGTATGCAATTATGAGCACTAAAACATTCTGGAAGTCATTGCAAAGGAGCCACGAAGCCTGCCAGCTTAGTTCTACACAACTTGTAACCATTTAATTGATATTTTATCAAGGCAGGTGAAGTTGGAAGCCTCAGGGAGATGGAGGCATGCAAAATGGTGTCACTGACTTTAAGAGAGCTTATTAGGTGATTATAAATAAACTGAGGCTCCTACTGAGTGAGTATGAAATGTCAGAATAAGCTTTACTACTGTTACCGTGATACGGATAGCAATTAGATTAGGTTACATTTAGAGGTTAGATCATCAATACAATGAACAAAGAGTCCTTTGAAGGTGCATGTTATAGGTAATTAATAAATAGTCATAACCTGTTCATACGTTCATGTAGACTCTTATATAACTTTGTACAAACTGTATCACATGCGCTCTCTCTTTTTTAATCACTGCTTAAGCACTTTTGGTTAGACACAATCTGCCTTTCATTGCTTTGTACTTGTGACATATGCAATAACAATAAATTAAATCTAATCTAATGCACTTGAACATTGGCTGCCATTAGTCAGTAGGTCTCATCAGAAGATGTATTTTCATGTTAATTCAGTCAGAAAATTGTGACTGCCCTATTGCCCATTATGAGTCGGAAACTTCTATGTAAAAAGAAACACATTTGAAGCTTATGTTTGAGGATTATTTTCTTCATTACAGAGGCAAAGGCTTGTGGGACAATGGGAAAATATTAGAGTACAAAGAGACATCATACTGTAGCTGCACAATTCTGAGTAATTCACACATAAAGGAATGCAAGAATAAAAAGAAAAGCTGTTTGAGTAGCTCCAGTGGTAATTGGTTTTATTGTCATGGAGCTGCCTAGATTGGCACAAGCAGCAGCATATTGGTGCAGGCTGCTGACCTTGAAATGCAGTTTGCCTGGCTGTTTGGTGTTTTCATCTGCATGCAAATGAGGAAGTGGGCAGCTAGTTCTCGATATTTTGTGATAACTGAGTCTGATGTCTCACTGAGAATAGACGTCAGAAGACCATGCAAGTAATTCAGACTCATTCATCGGATAATAAAACAAAGAAGTGTGATGGAACTACAAAACTGCCTCTCTCTTTGCTTCTTTTTCTCTCTCTTCTGCTCACTTTCCAAATTTTGCCATTTAAATGCAGAAGCTGAGGCGCGGAGATGAAGTTAAAAAAGAAGTTCAGCACCATGGACAGCAACTTGTTCACTCCTTAAGTCCAGCCATGACTTTTCAGCAAACTTGTAAAATTAGAAAAAAAAACAAAGGATTAATGTAAGTAAACAACCAGGGAAGTTTCATGGTGATATCGAATACTTCAAATGTTTGCCATGTTCACTTGTACCTTTTAATGTTAAGGAAGAAAGATCTTGGTCTTCTATCTTTATCTGGAGGTTTTATTAAATTGAACCAGTGTTCACACAACCTGTAACTGTGTTATTTTGTTTGAATTACGTAGTTCTTGAGTGTGAAGTCTTACAAATGTGAACCCGCTTGCATTTCTTCCAACTTTCTCTGTGCTCATTAGTGAGTGAGCCTGAGGGTGCTCATAAAAGTTGGATCACTCGAAGCCCACAGTTTGGTTGGATTGAAGGGAAATAGAAGCTTCAAGGTCATTTTAAATGGTGTAGGTTATCTTGCATTGGTCATCTCCTGTGGCTCAATATGAAAATCTCCCTTGAGAAAGCAAACGCTGCAGTCCAGAGTCATATTTCATATTAATCAGTGAATAAGTGAATGTCATGAAATTAGGTTTGTGACAGTCTGCATAAATATTTGTTGTTCAAACATACTGCAGGCCTGCAATATGCAAAGAAGAATAAGACGTCCTCTAGAGGAGAGAAGAGAGCTTATGGATAACAGAAGTAAATGCCACAGGCAGGTGCTGCTTGCAAGGCACTGATTGTAGCTACAGTACTGTCCAAAAGTCTCAGGCCACCCCTCATTTCTTTATATTTTACCAGGAAAATTGGAAATTGTCGCAGTGACTTATTGAAACATACAAACATCAATGGCAATGCAGCATATAAGGCTAAAATAGAGTTAGTGCAATTCTAACAAGCATGAAAGTCAATATTGGTATGACCACCTTCATTCTTCAACACAGCTTGAACTCTCTTAGGCAGCTTTCTTGTCATTTCTTTAAAAGGTCCTCAGGAATAGTTCTCCAGGTTTCTTGAAGGACATTCAAAGCTCTTCTTTGGATGTTGGCTGCCTTTTGTTCTGTTCTATCAAGATGATCCCACACTGCTTCAATAATTTTGAGGTCTGGGCTCTGGGGAGGCCAATCCATGACTGATGGTGTTCCACTGTGTGTTGTTCTATGCAGGCATTATTTCACTGCATTGACAGTGTGTTTGGGATCATTGTCATGCTGAAAAATGAAGCCAATCAGATGCTTTCCAGATGCTGTTGCATGGTTAAAAATCTGACCGTACTTTTCTATATTTAAAGTTGCTTCAGTTTCGATAAGATCACCAACACCACTGGTTGAAATGCAGCCCCAATGATTCTATTTCCAATGATTTCCAGATCAGTTCAGCCAGCGTCCAAAGAAAATCTTTGAAAGTCATTCACAAAACCTAGAGTGCTCAAAACCACTTAAAAAGAATGGCTGAAGACTTTTGCACAGTACTATAGTCACTGTCAGTAATGTGGTAATTATAAAGGTAATCTATATCTAAATAACAGTATTTCATCTCCAGCTACTTTCAAATCACACATCATACAAGTTTTGCTAATCATTTCATCACACAACTTTGTTTGAGGAAATTTTATGCAATCCACCACCAGATGGCAGTGTGGACCTGTGTAAAAATTCTACTATCTTCTATGATTTGTACTTCTTCCACAGAGAATAAGCACAGTTTTACAAATGCATGACCTAAGGAAACTGGCAAAAATCAGGCATAAATAAGATATAAATATGGAATACAATATGTTTAGCCTAATGTTTCTTACAAAACCATACAATATTACAGACGCTATATATCTTTCGGGCTGATGATGCAGTTTTTTATTTTTATTTTTATTTTGCAAATTTACACACTCCTCTTATAAATGGCCTTCCTTTTCATACAAAGATATAATTAATATGTAAGATCCATGAGCGTAAAACACAGTGTCCTGCATTAAATAATTAAAAACAGCATGTTTTTGATTTCAGGACTGAAATTCACTCTCAGCATTTGCAGCTCATACAAATCATGATCATTCAAAAACATTCCCATATTTTAGAACCCTCAAAGGAGATGCTCAGCGTTGCATTGCCAGCTATAGGTGGCAGTAGAGAGCCACTGTGGATTCATTTATTATACTGGAATGAGCAAAAGTTAATACTGTAATAGCTTTAACTATAATGCAAAGTTAAATTACTCTCATTCTGAATCAGCCCCTTAGAGCAGCTCGACAGCCTGAATTGATGGTTGATGTCTAACAGGCCAGAATTAAACTGATCCAGAGCTTGAAATGCCACTTGGCAGGGCCATTATTTTTTTCCTAATGTCGCTGTCAAGCAGCAGAAGTGCACATGTCTTGCTGACATGTGATTTACAGCTGCTGACAAATGGAGAGTCAAGCTGGAAACATTTTTGCAAGCTTACCTAGATGAGGGCGAGGGGTTCCTGTTTTTAGGTGAGCCTATACCACAGGCAATACAAGCCATGAAAATAAAATTGCAGTACACATTATCAATTAAATATTTTTTTTAATCACAGTGCAGGTTATGGGCAAGCAAGAACAACAACTGCACCACCATCAATAGAAAGAATCAATGAAAATAAATACATTTATAGTATTATACATGTGTAAATATTTGCAGCTACTGAGAAATCAGGGTGTTTCCCATACATTTTAGTTAGTAATCGAATCGCCTGTGGAATGAAGCCAAGAATTCTGTTTGCTTTGCAAGCTGGAGTTTTTCTCCTCCTGAAGGAGTCATCACAAACTCATTATGGGTAATCAATGAGGGCATATAATTTACTAAGAACCGTGCTTGGAATCTTTAAACATTCTTAATAGAGAATCTATGGCAAATATTTCTTATGGCCTGTTTTATAATATGTTAAAAGTATCCTCCTCTCAGCCTCATAGGTGGAGCAGTTAGACTCCACCAGCAGTTTGATCTAATGCACCTCTGTAACAGTGACACCTGTGTTCTCAGCGAACCCCCAAATTAGCGTCAGACACAGTTCCCAAATATTCACAAGCTTTCACACCCTCAATAGTTTGAGGAGGCTTGAGAAAAGCGCTTGAGTGTCATGCAGAGATGCTTCACAGAGATGGGAAGCTCGGGAGTTGGGTAAGGAGAGGTTTTACAATGAGATGTAAAAAAGGCTTGAAGATGGTGTTCAGAGAGAATGCCAAGACCCCAGCTGTGCCCCTGCTCCCACTCAGCACACATGTATGCACATATGCAACTCCACCCACACAGAAACAGAGCGGGCCAGTGCTGTGTTTGTGTTTAAAACAGCAGATTTTTGCCAACCAGCTCCTCCCCGTGATGGTTCTCACAATATATCGAGTGTTGAAACAGCAGAAATGTGAAATTCAATCTGAGTGGGAAACCACTTTCACAAACTTTTAGATACAGATGATATAAACCGGAAAACATTGTGACTGTCAAATAAACCAGGTCAAAGAAAAATAATTAAGATTTATCTTCTTCCAGCTAAGGTGTGGCACCTTGTCAGTGCTTTTCAGTAGACAGCATATTACATATTCAAGCAATAAATGAAATGTTTTGCACCCCCCCTTTAAGTCTCTGTTCGCTTATGCAGTTTCCACACACTTTAATAATAATGTTTCCATGCAGCTTATTTTCCCCTGAATGTATCTGTCACCACGGTGAATGTAAAGCCCCTCAGGAACAAAACGGTGCATTAGCAACTCAGGTTTGATATGTGCGATGATTCAGTGGTTCTTTGATCTCTGACATCCTATTCATGCGAATGCTTCCAAACACTCGCAGCAGGTGTGAAGCATGATGGTAGGGGCTGTATCGTGTTTTGAATAAAAAAACAAAGAAGGCAAACTGTCTCTTAAAGAATTTAAAGTTTTCTGTTTGTTTTTTGTTTCGCTATTTTTCTTTCTTTCTTTCTTTCTTTTTTTTTTTTTTGCAGCTTGTATTTTGAGCTATTTTCTGTGGCAACAGCAGATGCATTAGTACAAAAAAAAAATTCCAACATAATCAAGCAGATAAATCTGATTAATTCAGCTCTGGGTTTGCGCCATGTTTAATTTGTTCTTGTATCCCACTCAGGGGAGAGTAGTGTTTGTCAGCATGTTTGCTGTTGACCAACAAATGAACATGAGCAGTTATCCTATTGCGTTTGCCTCTTCTACTGTTGCAGCCTTCTCAGGTATTCAGTGCAGTACCCATATTTGTTTTCACAAGTTTATGTCCTTGTGTTTTTTTTCCCCTCACAGTCATTGCATAGTGAGGATCTGCAGTGTCATCCTGAGGCCATGCTGCAGAACCACTTTGATGATCCAGAAAAAAATAGTCAGTTTTTGTGCAGATTCTGTAGATTTATTTATTTAATAAATGTATTAAAAAAATTAATTTTTTTTCCATCATACAATATAATCACTTTTACAGTTGTGGTTAGAAGTCTACATATACTCATTATGGGCATAAACATATTACAGTATTACAATATTAGAATACAGAATATGTTACAACTATTTGCTATTTTCTTTACATTACATAACAACCCAGCTAAAAGACAACTCCTGAGCTCCAAACTGAGTTTGGAGTGAAGGATGTCACCTCGTAAGGTTAACAGAACATGATGTTCTTTAAAGGGCAGGTGGCTGTTATGCGGCAGACATCCATAAATGCTCTGGGAAACATTAGGCCACCATAATTGGTCTCTGCTATCATTATGTGCATGTCAGAATATTCGGAGACCATAAAATTTGTAGCCTGGTTGAGGTGTGGGAATATGATGGTTTGTAGGCATGCATGGTTGAAAATGTGTGGAGGGGGATGAAGGTATGAAGGCTGTAACTATTTTAGTATAGCATTTCTGCTGTGAAGGCAGCTCCAGAATACCCTGACATTTCAAATTCATTTTCAGAATGGATGAAAATGAGTTGCGTGAAAAGACAAATGATGGTGGAGCACCAGGGGCCGTACAAGAACAACTTTTGTTTCATTATTATACACTTAAAATTCTTTCCTTCCGGGCACAATCAATACATTTATTAGCTTGTGAAAAAAGCCTCTCATGAATGAATTTGCTGTAGATCACTCAGAGGCAGATGAGATAAAAGCTGATTTAATGAGATCTCTAATGCTTTTAGCTAATGTTTGCACATGCAGTGACTGTGATGACCCTGGCAGCACTAAGGACAATGTCATATCAGATAAACACTCTATTTCTTACCCCAACAACCTTCTATCATCTCCACACAGTGGGGTATTGATTGGTGAAGAAAGTACATTTAATTTCTCTCTCAGCAGGTTGCCTTTGCCCAGCTGTCCTTCAGACCCCCCCCACCTTTTTTTCTCTGCTTCATGGAATATTCTACCGAAAAACAGAGACTTGCATGCAGGCACAAAGATGGAAAGTGTAAGTAGATGTGTTCCTCCAACACCTCCACTCCACAGGTATTATGATCTGATTAGTTCCTGTCGTGAAAATTGCACGGCAGTTAGGCATTTGGCAGTTTTTCCAACAATCATTCATTTTGTCATTTGAATGTGATTAATCTATTGTGTAGGGTGAAGTTCATAGTAGCTCATCTCGATTGTTGCATCATGAAAGACAGTTTCTCACACTTGCACAGTGGAGGATCGTTTCAAACGCTCCGCAATCAGCACTCTGCACAAAGCAATGCTTTCCCTTCTTTCGACTACACCTTTTCTTTCCTTGGCAAAGAGAAGCATTTTTCAGAATATTTAGAAAAAAATGAAATGCATAATTTTTGGTATGATGAATTTTACCCTGAAATCAGACCTTCTGTATTTAATATGATTTATAATATGAACTGATGGAAGCAATGCCACGTTTTGTGACTAATTGTAAATAATATGCAAAAACCAATAAAAAATTCAAGGAGAAATCTGAATAAATCAGTCATCATACAGTAACGAATGCAAATGCTTCCATGCAGGGCACAAGAGGTCAAATGAATTGTCTGAGTATGAAAATAATGCAAATCATATGCTATGGCCTTCATAGAGCCAAGTCCAGATGCATAAAAAAGTGCGCAACTAAAACTTGTACCATCAGCAAGCTTCTGGAATAATTCTGGCTGGATATTTGACCATTTTTCTTTCAGAATTGGTAGTTGATTTAAATTGGTTGCTGTCCTGGAATGGAACCAACTTTTAAGCTTAATGGAGCCAAGATCAGATCAAACAATTGTACATGTAAGTACAGGTTTTTCAGCTGTGTCACCACTTTGCCAAAGTCTGGAAGAAAACCCAAACTGTCACCTCAGATGGGAAGAAATCAGCATGCTCAGGAACAATCCAGGAACCACCAAGGCTTAAGCCTGCCATGAAATAGAAATTGCTTAAATGCCAGCATCACTGTCCACAGTGAAGCGAGTTTTATATCTACATGGATGGAGTGGGTGCCGACCAAGAAAGAAGACCCTCCTCCAAAATTGACTTCTTCAAGCTTGATTGAAATTTGCAGCTGCCACATGGACAAGCCAAATGCCTTCTGGAGAAAGGTTTTATGGTCAGATGAGACACAGATTGAGCTATTTGGCTATAATGCCAAAAGTTATGTTAGGAAGATTAAAGGTGAGGCTTTCAAACCTAGGAACACTGTGGTGCTAGCATCACACTGCAGGCCTGTGAGTGGTCAAATATCCAGCCAGAATTATGTCAGAAGCTTTTTGCTGGCTACCAAAAGTGTCTGGCTGATGCGCAACCTACTAACATATTAGTGGGGGTATGTATACTTTTGACCCTATGTGGATTAGAGAAAATCCAAAATAAATTCAAACTTGTGCTCCCAATTCTTGTTTTTAATGTTATTAAAGATGTGTGCTGTACAATCATTTCATCTTGGAGGAAGAACAGTTCAAGAAAATCAATAAAAGCCCAAAATTACCATGACATTCATGCGTTGTATCTATGTATTTGTGTGTATGTAAACATCTGACCACAACTGTCCATTGGAGATTTTTGAGCAACATCTTAGAACTTTGAAAATTGTCATCACTACACGAAAAAAAAAAATCTTCTGAAAAGATAGTTTTGTCAAGTAGAGGGTGTAAAATTTCTCAATGCAATTTGTCATTTAGCATTTCTTTCATCGTCTTCCTTGGTATGCTTCCAATATTCAAATTAAAACAAACAAACAAACAAACAAAAACAACAACAAGAAAATAAATGCACAAACATGTTTAATACAATTTTTTTTTCAAAAAAATCATTTTTTTTTTAAAAAGAGGCCACTAAGGTATCTTGTTTGTTTCTCAGAAGAGTGTTATTCCACAATCTGAGGCTCTCAAGGCAAATGCCTCAACACCCTCTGTCTTGCTTGCTTCGTCCCAACAGCAAGAGCTGGTCTGGAGATGTGGGTGTGACACAGGGTGTTATAGGTGAGAAGGTTGAAGATGTGATATAACAAGAAATAAAAGTTTGAAGACAGTTCTGATCACCACGTTGATCATTTCAAGGGGGTGAGAACCTTGGAAATGGGATTGTATTTTGAAGTTTTTGTTGAGTTTTTGATGGTTGGTTGTGTCTGGGGTAGACTTGCAAATAAAACACAATGATATAGATATCTGCAGAGTAGCATATGTGATTCTTTGCTTTGCTTTTTCAGAGGTTACCTGACAGCCAGGACCTTTGTGAGTTTTGTGTTTTTTCCTGTTTGTTGTTTGTGGTCTCTCTGCACTCCTCTTGCTGTTTCCCTTTGACGGTGGCTAGCGCATGAACCTGACTTGTGAATGCTTCCTCTTTGAAAGGAATTATAGGCCTTTGCCAAGTGCTTGCTCATTGGGTATCATATTGTTGTTTGGGTTTTCTTTCTGACAAAGCGCCTAGAAATATACAGTGCAATGTCAAGCATCTTGAGGTAACTGTTGTTGTGAGAATTGGTCATGTAGTCTATGCACTGAGGTAAATAATGGCCTAAGATTGAAAATATGGTGTTGGAAATGAGTATAATGGATTCCTTTTTACATTTTCTGACCTTTAGGATGTAGACGCCTAGTTAGTTTAGTAGTGTTTGTGAATTTTAAGGTTTAATCATAGGTCTCCTGAGGGGATGGTATTCCCATGTATATTTTTTTTCCTTTCACTTCTACCTCTGGGGCTTTTACAACAACATCCAATTATAAGCACAGCTGACATCATGTGCACTCTGTTTTCTCCCCAAAGACCCAGCGTGGAACAGTGTTGAACCTGTGTTTTTCAGTGGCCATGACGTTCATGGCCACTGAAAAACACAGATGTTGGCTGCACTGGATGGCCCATCCTCATCTGTTTTGATGGAAATAATCTATTATGTAACAAAATTACTCAACATTGACCTAAAAGTGACATGATGGAAAAATCACAGTGTTGCCATTCAGTAACATTTACACTGTCTGAACTGATATAAATCCATATGCAATATAGCATCATTAAATGTATCAAACCTATATAGACTTTATCAACTGAGAATTTAGTGGTTCACTATAGGATTACATAGTATCACCAGTAAATTGTATCCAAAACTATCACTACTGCTTTTGAGCAGCCTTGTATGCACATTTACAAATCCAAAATGATCCAATGAAATTGCAAAGTTAACAGTGGTGTCACTTCTCACACATCCTGTTTAGTTCTTGGCAGCCAGGAAGAAAATGTTTGCCTAGTCGATGTGACTTTTAACCAGAATGCCCCCTTGGGTTCAGGACTGGGATTGGAGTGAAAGGTTGTCCATAAAATATGCATGTCACGTTAGGGACTAGAGGTGATCTCAAGTGTGAGTGTGTGTTTGTGTGTCTGTGTGTGTGTTTTCTTCCTCTGTAAATCCTTGCGATGGCTTTGGCGCTAGGGATTACTTGAAAAGGTGGAGCGGTGTGGAGGTGTAATGTAAAATAAACTCACACTCTGTGAGTAGATTTATTCTTTCACTGTGTGGAAATTCAATATAGAAACAATTCAAATGAAAATGCAAACCCACAAAAGCATTTTGTTTTCATTTGGTGGGCACAAAACCTCCAAATGCCTTCCAATGCCTCACTTTGTATTTTCATGATCAAATGCATATTAATGCCTTTTTAATGCCCTCACCCTTTATGTGATAGACAGGGGACACTTCAAACAGAATCACACCTTTTGTCTGCCTTCTGCCATTTGATTTGTCTCTCTCTGACTCGCTCCGTCTCTCACACACACGTGCACGCACGCACACATGCACACACAGAGCATGCAGATATATTGATCTGATGGTCTGTTCAATCATGAAATGCATGATTTATAATTTAATATTTACAGTCATGGTAAGAAGAAAGAAAACCATTTTTGCAATTCTAATGTATTGCATATCAGTATAATCTGCTCCTTAGAAGGTCTTAAAATTAGGCAACTAAAACCTCAGATGAACTACGAAACATGACATATCATATAGTGTCATTATATATTTAGTAAAAATCAAATGTAAAGCAGAAGCACTGGGTGAAAAACTAAGTACACCCTCACTGCCTCCATAGGAATAACACCCACTTAACTAATCATCAGCATGTATGACTGCCTATATAACAGCAGAGGTTTTGACAGTTTGCTAGCCTGGAGCATTTAGGTGTGTGTTAATACAATGCCAAGGAGGAATGACATCAACAGTGATCTTAGAGAAGTGACTGTTGCTGCTACACTTTGATATGGTAAATGGATTGGTTCTTTCTACTCTGTGTGAGCACTCAACATACCTTCATTCACACCCATTCATACATGCACTTTTCTCTACATCATAATCAGTTTCTATATCTAACATTTCACGCAGATTAGCACGATGAATGCATCGGAGAGCAACTAGGTGTTCAGTATCTCGCCCAAGGATACTTTGGCATGCAGACTACCACCAACCATCCAATTTGTAAGTGACCTGCTCTACCTCCCGAACTACAGCCACCCCCATCACTCTACCGTGAGAAAAATAATTAACTTGTGCCAAACATTCAAGACAGTTGCCAGTCTTCCCAGGAGGACACATCCCAGCAAATACACCTCAAGGTCAGACCATGCAATACTCGGAAAGCTGTAAAAAAAAAAAAAAAAAAAAGAAAACCAAGAGCTACATCTCAGACTCTACAGGCCTCACTTGGGATGATAAATGTTAAAGTTCATGAAAGTCCAGTGGTTTGTTACAAATGGTTACCAGGAGAAAGCCCCTTCTCTCTAAAATGAACATGGCAACACAGCTTAGCTTTGGATGGGTGCAGCTGAACATCTAGCTTGTTTTGCAGCCACAGGACCTGGACACCTTGCCGCCACTGAGTTCGACCACAAACTCCTCTGTACACTGAAGTATTCTAGAGTCAAATGTGAGGCCATCTGTCAAACAACTAAAGTTCAGCCAAAATGTCGCGCAACGGGTCACTAATCCCAAACAGAGCAGCAAATCTTCAACAGAATGGCTGAAAAAGAAAAGAATCAAGGTGTTGCAATGGGCCAGTTAAAGTCCAGACCTCAACTTGATGGAAATGCAGTGATGGGATCTTAAGAAACCTGTCCATAAACAAATGCTTGCAAACTTAAATGAACTAAACAACACTGTAAAGAAGAGGGTTCAAAACTCCTCCACAATGATGTGAGAGACTGAGAAAGTTATACAGAAAACAATTATTTCAAATTATATCTGCTAAAGGTGTGTTCTATAAGCTATTCAGTCATGGGATGTACTTAGTTTTAAACACACTGATGCCTTTTGGCTTAGTTTTTGTTAAATAAATAATGGCAAGGGCTCCTGGGAGGGTAAATACAAGGCTAACTGATTTGAGATAAGGGTTACCTATGACCCCTCTAATTCTGCCTTGACAGACTGTGGGCCTAATTTAGACTCACAGACCATTCATTAAAGATGGATGTAGCCACTGATGTCACTGACTGGTTTGTTGAATCTCCTTTTGAAGCCTTTGAACTATGGCAGTTCCCATAATGCTAACTCTAGCAACAATGACTAACAATGTGTATCCATAGGCTGTTTGGGTGCATTGCATAGACAGAGGGCTTTTCTCAATTCATTAATTTGTGCCTCCTCATCTCATCTGCCTCCTGCCTGTGACCCTGAAATCAATCTCAGTACACCATACTGAAAGATGTCTCAATTATTAAAATGCATTCGGACGACAGAGGAAAGAGGAGGCTTGCTGGGAGAGCTATAGTGGAGGATGCACAGGCATAATCTTTGCTGGAGTGTTGGGTTTTTTTTTTGCCTTCAGCATATAAAAGAAGCGCGACGTGCAACTGGCTTATACTGAACCATGGCCCAGAACAACTCTTCAAAACAGCTAGTTTATATTCACGAGTTCTTTCAGTTATTTAAGATGATCTTTGTGCCCTTCACTGCTTCTCTGTGTGATAAAACAAAGATGTGATATCCTGTCACATTTTTGCTTTCATTTTGTGAGTTTATTAAATGTGGCCCTAATTATAAAACGTGTTATGAGCACTGTTACGCATAAGACCATAAAATACAGCCGTAGCTGGGCTGCGAAAAAACTATTACAGATGTGTCAAACACCACATTATACTGACATCATCTCTTTCATGAACTGCCCCTTCCTCAGCTCCTCTTCCTTCTGTCTGCTTGCCTCCTTCCGCTGAGCTCATTGAGGGGCTAAGATGCGAGGAAAGGAGCCAAGGAAAGCAACTGAGGATATGCAGTTCGGAAATGAATTTCATTCAGCAAAACTGAACAGACTGTTTGCCACACAGCAAACCCATATGTATAAACATGATTATGAGGTCCAGCTCAAGCACTCAAATTAAGTGAGGTGATGCCTAGCAGGCAGTTCATGGCTTAATTAGCACCTACCCTCTTACTTGAAGCAGCCGGGCTCCTTATGACGCATACCTTTAGGCTGCAATATAATGAAGAGGTGTCATGATGGGGGGAAATTAGCCAAAAATTAGATCAAAACAATTTTTTATGTGGGTTTTTAACTTTCTTTGCAGCAAGCCCCAAGTGGCCATTCAAGGAACTGCATTTTTCTCGCTCTCTCTGCATTGGCTTAATGTTTCAGATCGAGAGGCTGTCAGTAAAAACAGCACGTGGCTAGTTGCCCTCGAGATCATGACCTGCAACACCTCCCCCTAGTGCACTGGGCCATAGGGGAATGAGGGGGCCTTAGTGGATTGATCCCTGGATTAGAACTGACTGAGAGGTAGATGCTGTGGGAACCTATTAAGCTTGCTTGGTGGAACCAAACTCCCAGATAAAGCTGAACTCTCACCCCCAGCTGAGCTGAACTGCTCTGCAAGGTTTCCACATTTATCCTACTGCGTTACAGCACCAAGCCAACTCATCCTTTCTTCAAGGCACAAAAGAAATATGGGTAGTACAGTGCCAGTGCAGTTATTCAATGTATTTCTCCAGCAATACAGCTGGCATAAAATGCAGTTTAAGCTGCTTTATCAGTTTAAAATACTTGTTCCTTGTATCCCATCCTTCTTCTAAGACAGAGTATATTATATATCCATTTGGACTCCAAGGTAAGCTGTTAAGACTTAATCTGCTTTTGTAGATATTCAAGGAAAAAAAAAATCTTTATCTTTAGAGGACGATAGGTTGTAAAGTTTTTGTCTAGCCACAATGTCTTAATCTTTTAATTAGGCAACTTTTTGCGATCTCCTTACCCAGCTTGGTAAAATATTCCACCACTCAACCATTTTATGTCATTTAAGGACCATTTAAGTGGCAGATCGAAGCACATCTAACATATTCTCTCTGGTCTTCAGCCATATATTCCTTGCAGTAAAGAGATGCATGCAAATACTTCACTATACAGATGGAATCGCTGGATGGTGGTTTGGGATAATGTCACCTCACTCTGCACTGCCAACCCTTTTTGTTGGTTGCTAGGAGACAACACTGTAGTGCCTGAAGGTTTCAGACAGAGTGTAATGTTCGAGAGCCCTACTTTTTCAGCTAAAAGTGCGAGGAGCATGTTAGCAAAGATGGAGGAGCGTTGGATTTATCAGCCAAAGTTAGCCTGGCAACAAATGAAAATGTTATTAGCACGAACGTGGCAGAAACACTGTTCAGCTAAAGGATTTTACCGCAGTGAAATCAGTAGCTTTCAGTGACATTGCACTGTTAAAGATGAGAAAGAATTCTAGCAAACATAATGATTATGTAAGCTGCATTAAAAAAAAAAAATCAAGGGATTTGAAAAGGTGTGCATGTTCCTCTCTCTCTTCATGACAGTTTCATTGTAAATGATTTGGATAGCTCCACCAATGGGGGGCAGTAAAGGTCTTTAACAGGTTGATATTCACTGGCAGCTTGTTCTTTTTTCCCCTTGGTTTTCTCCTCATTATGTTTCAATTTTCTTTCTGTCCACTCAACTAAGTTCCCACAACAGTAATGTGGAAAGAGACTAACCAGTCTCTTGGAGAGCACTGATTTGGAGTAAAAGGTATTTCCCGGGAGGCCTTTTGGGCTTCTGTGAAATCCCCGAACACTTCCATTCGCCTCCTAAAGATCATATGTGCATAATAAACTGTAGATTCAATCAGCTCATATATTAGGGTTGTTTGTTTGCAGGGGACATCTCTCTGCAGTGCAGGCTTCTTTTTCTGTGTTTCTAAGGAAGTAACACACTAATCTGCAAAAAAGCACTTAAAGCCTAATTTGGAGGTTAGACTAAAGAAGCTATCAGTTCTCTAAGCATGTGATCAGTGACACTTCAGGCTTTAGCAGAAAAACAGATGTCTGACTGCCATCTGAATGTGACAGGAGGTTAGGCCAGAAATTATAAAGTGCGAGAGCATCTTTTTTTCTTTAAACAAGAATGTATTCTCATATTAAATGTTTCAGATAATGAGGTCAGTGTATGTGCAAGGAGTCCCTATAAGCAAAAAAGCTCAAACCTCATACTCCTCTAAATGCTCAGCTTCAGGCACAGAGTAAGGATATTATTAACATGGCCATCTTAGGCAGCACACAGCTCTGGCAGTTCAAGAAGTTAGCTTAAAGGATGGGGAGTGGAGCTAAAATGGCTAGTTTCACACTGTGAACAGACTAAGGGGCTATATCAAATATATAAGATGCATAATGACTAATATTAACTGTGGCTCATGCACAGCTACTCTAGTAGGGTTTAAGAATCTAATATGGAGTTGGAAATGAGCATAACACGTCCCCTTTAATAACTATTATGTTTACAGATGGTTGGCTAAAAGCCTAATGCAGCAGAGAACTTGGACACATCATCCCTGTACATAACCATGATGGGATCTATAAAACACATAATTTGGTCTTGAGAATTTAGGAAAGCCAATGTGGATATTTCCTCAGTGATGCAATCTGATGGCGAGTTTCTGGTGTGAGCCACTGAACTTGATCCATTCCATTTTTGAGCTATCCCACAAAATGCACTTGTGATTTGTTTTTTCCCTTTGGGCATCTCTGGTGTTAATTAAACTGAAATAATTAAGCTGATAATAAAATGGAACTTGCAAGCTGCAGTTTCAGTATTTTGGAATTTAAGTGACTGAAAGCATATTCACATGCAACACTTAAATGTGTCGGCTACAAAGAATTCTCACTGTTCACAATGTTGCCCACTTCTATTGTTTCTTTACATTGCGCATGCAGATGCTTTGCTTCTGCTATGCGATATCCCTTGAAGTCAAACTATGCTGGCACTCATGGCTGCATAGTAATGAGAATTATTTACCTTGTGCAGGAAAATACATATGCATATGTTTTCTCCCACAACACAGTTATTCCCATGCTGGTTTTGCTCATCGTATCCTTTTTTTTTTTTTTTTTTAAATTCAAGAGCATGTACTGGCTCAGAATTTAAAGCCTAGGAGAGAGAGAAAGAGATGCAGTGTGAACAACCAGAAGTACAATTTAATATCAGCTCTGTAAACTGACAAACCTGCCTGGAAGGAGTACACAGCATGAACCAGCACTGTAAGCAGTTACCATGCGGTCGCATATCTGCTTCTGAGACTGTCTGACAAGCCAGACTAAAAGGAACAGAGTGTGCACACAAGCTCTACATGTTTTTTAAAAAAAGGTCTTGAATCTGGATATGTTCTCACAGTTAGTGTAGGATGTCTCAACTTCTGGATAAATTGTCACGCTTGAGGCTTCAAAAGGTAATCTACATTACTTTCTGGTTATGGAGGCTACTCTATGTCCACTTTTTTGTGCAGAGTTTACAAAGGTTCAAAGGACAGCGCCATGGTCACATCCTGGTTTAGCATGTTAGCGTGCTAACATTTGCTGATTAAAACACAGCTGAAGAATAAAACTGGTTGTTCTATAGGTGTTTGGTCAGAGAAATTATAGCATTATCATAACTTACACTATATTGCCAAACGTATTCACTCGTCTGCATTCACGCGAATATGAACTTGAGAGACATCCTATTCTTAATCCATTGGGTTTAGTATCCCATCAACCCAAATGTGTTCTGTGAGGTTGAGGTCAGGACTCTGTGCAGGCCAGTCAAGTTCTTCCACACCAAACTCACTCATCCATGTCTTTATGGACCTGCTTTGTGCACTGGTGTGCAGTCATGTTGGAACAAGAAGGGCCATCCCCAAACAAACCCAGACTCCTCCACCAGATTGCCAGGTGGAGAAATCTGATTCCTCACTCCAGAGAGCACATCTCCACTACTCTAGAGTCCAGTGGCAGCGTCCTTTACACCACTGCATCCGACACTTTGCGTTTTGCTTGGTGATGTAAGGCTTGGATGCAGCTGCTCGACCATGGAAACCCATTCCATGAAGCTCTCTGTTCTTAAGCTAATCTGAAAGTCGCATGAAGTTTGGAGGTCTGTAGTGACTGACCTCGCAGAAAGTTGGTGACCTCTGTTTACTATGCACCTCAGCATCAGCTGACCCCATTGAGTCATTTTACATGGCCTATGACTTCATGGATGAGTTCCTGTCATTCCCAATCACTCCCACTTTGTTATAATACCACTATCAGTTGACTGTGGAATATTTAGCAGTAAGGAAATTTCACAACTGGATTTGTTGCACATGCAGCATCCTATCACGGTACCACAGTGCAATTCACTGAGCTCCTGAGAGTGACCCATTCTTTCACAGATGTTTGTAGAAGTCTGCATGCCTAGGTGCTTGATTTATACACCTGCGGCCATGGAAGTGATTGAACACCTGAATTCAATGATTTTGATGGGTGAGGGAATACTTTTGGCAATATCCGGAGGGGAACATGACTGTCTGTATTATACACTTCCAGAAACATTAAAGGAATACTTTGAAAACACATCAGATCTCAACAGACAACCCAAAAATTAAAGTGAAACAGCTCAGTTTTCTGAAATGTTATTGCAGCAACTCAAAATAGTAATTGGTGAAAAAGTGTGTGTGCAGAAAGTTGAAATCACCTCCGTCTGGGACCTCCCTCTCCCGTCTGCTGGGGTGGGTGTGCGGTTGTCTTTGGAACGAGTGGCCGTGGGTGTCCATAGGTCATAGTGGGCTGCTGGTGGCCTGGGCTTCCTGGGACTTTCTTGCCCGCCTCTAGCTTCTGATGGGCAGAGCTGCGTCATTCTGCCCTCACTGGTAAGTACATTTCATGACACAAAACACTCACGTAATCATAACACAAAATGGTAGGTTTGTGTAACCATGCTTCTTCTTCTTTTCTTTTTTTTTAATTCTGTTTTGCCCACACAATTTTAATTTTGCAAATATTAACAGTATCTTTTATGTTTTAACAAAGTGATGAAATATTTGGTTTACTCACTGGTGCTATTTCTTGTTTCTTCTTTCTTTTTTCCTCTTTTTTCTTCCTCTTTCTTTCTCCCCATTTCTATTCTTTTTCCTAAGCCTGTCATGTCTGGCACAATTTTTAGATGTTAGATTCAACACATTGTCACACAGTATGTTAAAAAAAAAACTCAATTATAATAAAGGGAGACACACTAACAAGAAGAGCCTATAGAGAACCTATAGAGCTCATCTTGAAATAGTAAATATGTTTGTCACAACAATGCATTCAGATCACTGTTCTGTTTGCAAGATCTGCCAGACATGACAGGCTTTAGAAAAAGAGAAAGAAAAAAAAGTTGAAATCACTTAAAAATTTGAGTGAAAACAATCTTCATTTCTGCTTTAGCCATGGTAGAGTAAATAAAAATAAAAAAAGCAGAAATGTAGATTGTTTTCACTCAAATTTTAAAGTGACTTCAACTTTCCCTACATACACATTTTAGAGTGCACTCAGCAGTTTGCAGTAGTCCCCATGTGCTTGTATGCATGCCTGACAACATGGGGGCATGCTCCTAATTAGATGATGGATGGTACCCTGGGGGATCTCCTCTCAGATCTGGACCAGGGTACCATTGAGCTCCTGGACAGTCTGAGATACAAAATGGCAGTGTCAGATGACCAAAACATACTGTCCCAGAGGTGTTCTACTGGATTTAGGTCAGGTGAGAGTGGGGTCCGGTCAACAGTATCAATTCCTTCATCCTTAAGGAACTGCCTGCATACTTTTGCCATGTGAGGCTGGGCATTGTCCTGCACCAGGAGGAACCCAGGACCCACTGCACCAGCATAGTGTCTGAGAGTGAGTCCAAGGATTTCATGATGACTGTTGCCTAGCCTGCAGAGGTCTGTGCATCCCTCCAGGGATGTGCCTCCTCAGACCATCACTGACCTACCACCAAATTACTGTTGTTATTAATTTAATTAACATCAAAGCAGCTGAAACTGATTAACAATCCCCTCTGCTACTTAACTGACCAGATCGTTATCCCAGAAGTTTAATTGACTTGATGCTAAACTCTGATTAAAAAGTGTTCTTTTTGAGCAGTGCTTTTTAGTATAATCCAACCAATAGTTGGTACCAACATTTGCCAGCTGCTAACATGGGTAAAAAAAAATAAGAATAACAAATATCTTATTCATCCCACATTTGGCAAATTGGCAGGATTATCCATGATGGGTAACAGCTTATTCAGTGACCAGTCACCAGCTCTGATGTTGCTCCCCATGCCTGGCTCATCAAGTTACAGACCCCTGGGCACAAATATTTGGTGGGCCCTAGCCAGCTTATTTTAATGATCAGGCTCTTTTTTCTTTCTTCAGTAATCAGACATATCATAAAGGATCTTGTCCATATGTGTATACTGAACAGATTAAAATGGTAAACACTGTACCTCACTGAAAAAAATGTGAAAAGTAACCATCACAACACAATTTCACTAAACGCTCTAAAGGGCCTTAAATTAAATGGAAAATGAAGCAGGCAGAGCTTTCCCTGTTTTTAAAATAATAATACTATGCTTAATGTAAATGTTTAAGATCTAACATTTAGAATACAGTTCTGCTATTTTTTTTTCCATTTGCTTCTTGGATGGGCTCCAACTGTACATGGGCCCTTGGGCATGTGCCCAGAATGCCCATCGGATAATCCAGCCCAGCTGCTGCCTCAGAAGACCATAATAGACTGTGCTCACCACAGCAGACTGATAGAAAATCGCCAGCATTTTGGTTGTGTAGTAAACCTCTTCCTTCTGAAGTCAATCAGCATCTCTCTGGCCTTATTCTAATTAAGAAGCTGATCATTTCTCCCACACCACTCCACAAAATCATCCGCTAGAGCCTCTGTACCCCTCCTCCTTTCCATCACTCCCTCCAACGCCTGCAGAATCTTCAGAGTATTTCTGTGAGTGGCATGACCTTGCAGTGAAAGTTTGAAGTGTATCAGGTGAACAGGAATGGAGACAACAGAGTCCCTTGTAAAACCTGTGGGAACCTCAGAAGTACATGATGGCTTATACTGCAGAATCTGCTAAGAAGGAGCACATTTGTCTGTAGCTCTATGCAGCCATCAGCCATTTTCAGTTCATTCTTTTGGATGGTATTGTTCAGTTTTCACAGATCCCACACGTAGCCCCTACCAACAAACAAGCCCACACAATCTGACAGTACACTGCCTGCCTAGAGCAAGTGAGGAGAGGTAGTGCATTCAGTTGAGCTACTTTACTATAATTATAAAGTAAGTAAACATACCAAGAAATTGATTTCAATTAGAAAAGTGTTCCACGAGGGTTGCAGGACATTAGGAATGTGTTAGTTTATGTGGCAGCCATGAGTATTTGGTAACTTGGCATGTTGTGCTGGAGATAGTCTGATACAGCTTTAAAACTACAAAAGGACACAAAGGAAAAACTTCAGTTCTTTTCTATCCAAGCTTGCTTTCAGACAGTAAATGACAGTTACAACACCCACAAACAAAGTAAGCATCTAAATAGGACTTACAAATAAATCAGACAAATTCATACCCCCCCCGTTTGGTGCAAAATTATAGCCCTGTTTGTTGGTATTTGATTTGTGTCTCCATTTATTCCCTCAAGCTTTGTCATCTGCCTTCAGTTTTTTATTAGAGGAGTTTACAGATAGTGGATATAAATGACAATAATTTTTAAAACTGTGTTTATATTTCCAAATCTTTGACGTGGCACCATGTAACTGAAATGAGATTCTTGCTAGGAAATTTTGAGACAAAGCATAGTGATTATCTGTCTGATATGTGAGAACAAATCAACAATCAGAAAAAAACATGTTTCCTTATTGCCATTTCCTCTGTGTTCTGTGCATAGGGTGTATTTTCGCTCAGTTGTGCGACCCACAGTGCTCCTTCTGATGTGATCCCTGCCTTTAGGGAGTCCATGCAGAGCAATACCTTCAGCTGAGAAAAGCTTCGGGTTTCTTGGCATGCCTGGAGGCTCGAGTACCTTAGGTGATTTGGGATTTGTTGCAAGAGACTTTTTCCTGTCGTGGCAGCATACGGGAGGTGAAGAAGCTGCATTGAGCTAATGACCCATTCATTTCTGTTGACAGGATGCTGGTGAATCTGGACTTAGGCCATATGCTTGGGTTTTGTGTGGTCTTTTACAGCCACACTGTTAGCAAGCGTAGTTTAATCCTCAGTGGATCAAACTTATTTGTTGAAGAAGAGCAATTTGTTTAGCGGTCCACTCAGTCTCCTGAGAAAGCTCAACAATTGAAAAAAGTGGAATGGAAGTCTGCGCTCAGAGTGAAATTGGAAAATTATCTGTCAGATACAATAAGGCACCGAGATACAAAAAGGAAATATAAATCACTAAAAGAAACATGTCTTGTAAAAACACACATTTTAAAGAAAAGAAAAAAGTTTGAAATTAAAAAAAAAAACATATCCAGGGGGAATCAAATATGTTATATTTAGCTGGCTGGGAGAAGTGAACATTCGGCATTATGGACATATCACACCTTTGGGCTGGTTGGTGATAATAATGATGCTCTTTGAAGTACCTTGGCCTTTTTTATGTTCCTTTTCAGTTTTCAGGTTAGAAAAACTTGAAATATCAAAAAAGAAACGCTAAAACATTGCAAAGGAAAAGTTGGTGGGTCAAGAAAAGTGAAATCGAAATTAATTCAACAAATGAACCACATCATAACTAAACCACAGCTCTATCTGGAGCGTGCAACTTCATCATCTTGTTCTTTACTGTAAATATTAAGACAGATTCGTTTTTAATTGCGTTTCATGATTTACTGATGCTTTTTATAAATTTGTCAGGTCTCATGTTTGTTTCTCCTTTTGGCTGCTCCCTTTAGTGACTGCTACGGCAGATCCTCTCACCCTATCCCTAGGCATCCTCTTCTGTCACACCAACCCATTGCATTTCATTTCATCCATGAATCTTCTCTGTGGTCTTTCCCTCCTACCTGACTATCCTACTGCTTCTGCTCACGTCCATCTTGCCTCTTTGACATTGTCTCCAAACCACTCAACCTGAGCTGTCCCTTTGATTTCTAATCCTGTCCCGCCTGGTCATTCCCACTGAAAGTCTTCAACTCAAGAATAAAAATGTACCCTTTGTCTGGAGTCTTGTTACAAGTTGCTACAGTGAGGCTGGTAACACTGTCCTCTGCTACAGGGTTGCTACAAAAGGATATTTTGAGTATGTTACCATGTAAATTTGTCTTTCCTCAGAAAGATTTTGTCTAATTGCATTTTAGTCTAATTGCAATCATGATCATTTCAGTGTCGTACCATGATAGGATTCCACCTCTGCAACAATTTCCTCTCTATTAAATATTCCACAGTCAACTGTTAGTGGGATTATAACAAAGTGGACATGACTGGGAATGACAGGAAGTGGTAGGTCACACAGAATGCGGTCAGTGGATGCTTAGGTACATAGTCAACAGAGGTCATCAACTTTCTGCAGGGTCAATCACTACAGACCTCCAAACTTCATGTGGCCTTCAGATTAGCTCAAGAACTGTGTGTAGAGAGCTTCATGGAATGGGTTTCCATGGCCGAGCAGCTGCATCCAAGCCTTACATCACCAAAGCAGTGGTGTAAAGGACGCTGCCACTGGACTCTAGAGTAGTGGAGATGTGTTCGCTGGATTGACAAATCATGCTTCTCTATCTGGAAATCCGATGGATGAATCTGGTTTTGGTGGTTGCTAGGAGAACGGTACTTGTCTGACTGCATTGTGCCAACTGTAAAGTTTGGTGGAGGGGGGATTATGGTGTGGGGTTGTTTTTCAGGAGTTGGGCTCGGCCCCTTAGCTCCAGTGAAAGGAACTCTTAATGCTTCAGCATACCAAGACATTTAGGACAACTTCATGCTCCCAACTTTGTGGGAACAGTTTGGGGATGGCCCCTTCCTGTTCCGACATGACTGCACACCAGTGCACAAGAGCAGGTCCATAAAGACATGGATGAGCAAATTTGGTGTGGAAGAACTTGAATGGCTTGCACAGAGTCCTGACCTCAACCTGATAGAACACCTTTGGGATGAATTAGAGTGGAGACTGTGAGCCAGGCCTTCTCGTCCAACATCAGTGTCTGACCTCACAAATGTGCTTCTGGAAGGATGGTCAAAATATTCCCATAAACATTGTGGAAAGCCTTCCCAGAAGAGCTAAAGCTGTTGTAGCTGCAAAGGGTGGCCTGACATCAAATGCGAATGCATTTATATGTGAAGGCAGATGAGAGAATACTTTTGGCAATATAGTGTATGTGGAGCTCACTGCTGTCCTCACTTGCTTCTAGTTATTGTTCATTTGTGGTTGTATAATAACAAACCTGAGTGCTTTTTTTATTACTCCAAATGCCTGTTGAGGCAGACGGCTGACCACCCCGAGCCTAGCTTGTTTTTTCTTACTGAGAGGGAGTTTTCCTCCCTGTTGCTTGCTGGCAAAAGGAATTGTTGGGTTTCTCAAAATAATACTGTAAGGTCTTGACCTTACTTTGCATGCGTTATGCACTGAGATGACTTATGTCATGTTTTAACACTACATAAATAAAGCAGAATTGAAATGAATTATTTATATTAGCCAGGGAATTTGAAGCAAGGAACCAAAAATTGTAGAAAATAAATACTGAAATACAATATAGCTTGCATGGTGCTTTAGCTGTGTAAATGTTAAACCTGCAGTGCTCCTCATGACTCTCAATGTCACTCCTACACTGGAAATGGATGCCTTGGAGCTTTGTGTGTAGGAGACAAAGACTCTGTCCACTGGCAGCAGCCAGATGTAGCGTATGCGGCTGTAACAGCTGAACAAAGCTGCAGATAAATTATGAATGCACATTTGTAGGCTTGGGTAGGCAGTGTTTATGTGGTCATATCAAATACATGTCAGTTCTGAAGCTTTTCACTCACATTTACTGAAGCCAGTTCATAAGTTATGCTTCCATGAATTGTTTGACCTCTTCTGCATGTTACGCATGGAACAGTCGACGCTGTCACTCTTGTACTGTAGCTGTGAGTACTGATGTGGGTTACAGTGTCTACACAAGTTGCGTCTGGTCTTCACGGCAGAGTGCTGATGAAGGTGGTCAGGTGGAGGCCGAGCTGTCAAACACAAACAGTTTAGAGGCTACATCTGTCACAGTTGTGTCAGAGCACTCAATGCGCAGCAGGCGAGAGGGAAATAAGGGCAAGAAGCCATTTTACAGCACAATGCCCTGCTGTTTATATAGTACTCAGAGGCTCTTCAGCTGGATTATGAATGGAATGGATACCCCCCCCACTCCCTCCAATGCCAGAAGCCACTAATTTGAAAAGGAGGACCATGAATCATAGGCTGCTGAGGCGAGATATTAGCCCATGAGTAAGAAATGGAGACATTAAACCTCAGATGGTGCCTTGAAGATGTGAAAACATGAATGCTGGTAACACATCAAAGTCTGCATATGAGACTTGGATGGCACTACCGTATTTATTTATTTATTTTTAATATATTGTTTACAAAAAATTTTTATGTCTCGGTACGGAGAAATGTGAGGTTAATAGACGAGCAGAGGAGTCTTGCAAAATGCCAAGTAATTCTTAATAATTGTATTTGAAAATCATCAAAATCATCAAATCATAGTAAAAATTTGCAATATGAACTCTCACTTAAATCTTTGTCTGCGCATGTTTACGGCTTGGTTTAGAAACATTCAGTCCAATTATCCAGCTGTACATCCTGATTTGCTGTAATACGCAGTTACACCCCACGCATCAGATATAGCAGTTCATACAAAAAATGACCGTAGCATCTGTGATTCACTTGTTTTTGTCTTTGTTTTAAAAATATCATTCTGTTATGTTTTATTCTAAGTACACTGATGTACTGTTAAATTCTAAAGCCTTGTTATGCTTTCATTCCCCTTACACTGGATTAATATGAAACTTTAATGATCTCTGTGTAGGAAACTGGGTCATTGCAGCAACTGTGACTACACTATAGAAACAGGCAATCAGAGCACTGAGAATAGCACAAGTAAAACCTGAACACATAACCTCTATACATGATGAACAATGTACATATTAATTCATATAGATTGTGTACTATGTAGACATAGAAGACAGAAGAATGATAAGACCGTTGTAATGCCCCCGATTAGCCTG
>JAMQGT020013829.1:0-48874 GCA_024447675.2 Pterophyllum scalare | reverse complement strand
GTAGCACTGTCACAGACACTTTGCTGTCCTGAGGAACATCAGATTCAGCAACATTTCTCATGTTTGAAAGGCAAGCTCAAAACCCTTATTCACTGAGGCAACTTAATATTACAACTTCGACTCGAAAACCAGCGGTTCTCGGTGGTGCCACCTTGACGTTTGAGAGTTTCACTACTCTCTGTGCTAACGTAACTTCTTTGTTCCGCCGTGGGAATTTATCCAAAGCTCAACATTTGGTCCACATGGCCATGCGCCCCACAGTTTGAAAAACACTGCCATAAAACAATTCCTAACCTTTGAGCGGCAATCTGGGCTCTCTGGTGGATTTGGTTATGGTGTTTTTCACGGTTTACCAATCTCACGAGCGTTTAGCAAAGTTTAACCATTATGTGGTGAGAGGACACAATCACAACTATGATGGTTAGTTGCAAAAGGCTCTTCCTGACACTGAGCACAGACAGGTGGCTCCTGCCCCTTTTTTAGCAGCACACCTCACAGCAGTCATGTGAGGACAACAGCAACAGTCAGGAGTGGGATTTGAACCCACGCCTCTAAGAGAGACTGCGACCTAAACACAGCGCCTTGGACCGCTCGGCCACCCTGACTGACAACTGGATATTTTGTCAATTGAACTGCTTGACTGAACTGACTATTGCAATCAAAAGGTTCACAGGGGGGCTCCTGCCATGGATCCTTAGAGAACTGATCACTTTCCAGTGTGTGGGGAGCGTAAAAAGAACTAGATCCCCAACCTCCTGTAGAAGGCACAAGCGTCACTCGATCTTATTGCATATGTTTTGTCCCACATGCACGCGTCACTCCCAATAGTCAGCTCTGTTGTACAATTAATGTCGCAAGAAATTTGGCCTGTTGGAGTCAGGATGGCCGAGCGGTCTAAGGCGCTGCGTTCAGGTCGCAGTCTCCCCTGGAGGCGTGGGTTCAAATCCCACTCCTGACAACCGTTGCTTAAACGGAACCTTTGGGACGTGCTTTTGAAAGATCCCCATCTTCCAAAGAAATCCATTTGCAGTGTGCAGCTGAAGGTCTCTTTCCAGGAAAGTGCCAAGCGAGGTGTGATATGTGGTGCCACTTCATTGTTTACATCCTGCCTGTGAAATCTTCTGCACGCTTCTTACACAGCTACGTCTTGCACTTCATTGCCTGTCTCCAGTCACTACATTTCACACATCATATCATACCAAATTCACACCACTTAACCTTCACAAACACCAACAAAACAGCTCGTGAGTCGTGCACTGTTGTTGCAATTCATAAGGTCCCCTAGATTGTGTTGGGCGTCGCATTTCACCCTCTCACAGCTCTTTAGTTGATGCAGGTTTAGTCATTATGTGGTTGGAGGAGGCTAGCACAACTTGAATTTATCACGGTTGTGGTTCTGCTGAAAAAGACTTAGTCCAGCAGCACGGTGCCAAGTGCATTTTGTGGTTGTTTTCAAGACACCATGATCCTTTTCGAGCAGTTGTCAAGCAGTCGGTTTGACGCAACGGCAACAACTGCTGTCAGGAGTGGGATTTGAACCCACGCCTCCAGAGGAGACTGCGACCTTAACGCAGCGCCTTAGACCACTCGGCCATCCTGACGCAAAGTCTAGCTGCTGCAATCGCGTGTGCGGATCCAAAGAGCTTCTCGGGCCAGGGTTTGTCACTGTGTGCTGACCGATGGATGCTACTCCTCATTTTTTGGATCATTTTGATGGTGAAGTGTGAGATGAGGATTATTTCAAGTTGTGGAAGAAAAATGTCTTCACTTCACAAAATCAGAGGGATACCCTGGTAGCAAGCTCAACACAGCCAGGCTTTCTTTGCATTAGCTGGCCGTGACTCTGCCTCTGCGCAAAATGAGTGCCACCCGAGAGCGCTCTCGGTGCTGCTGTTTACTTCTAACATGTTGGCCGCACAGTAGCGCTCAGAAACTTTCAACTGGGTACATTTAAACATTAAATGTTACTGTGCCATTTTAGTTCAAAGCTAGTTTAATTAATGAGGGGAGACACACACGTGGACGGCTCGGCTCTGAAAGAGACAAAAACAAGGTTAAACCTCAAGTCATTATAAAAGCAGGAGAGTGTAGCACTGTCACAGACACTTTGCTGTCCTGAGGAACATCAGATTCAGCAACATTTCTCATGTTTGAAAGGCAAGCTCAAAACCCTTATTCACTGAGGCAACTTAATATTACAACTTCGACTCGAAAACCAGCGGTTCACGGTGGTGCCACCTTGACGCTTGAGAGTTTCACTAGTCTCTGTGCTAACGTAACGTCTCTGTGCTAACGTAACTTCTTTGTTCCGCCGTGGGAATTTATCCAAAGCTCAACATTTGGTCCACATGGCCATGCGCCCCACAGTTTGAAAAACACTGCCATAAAACAATTCCTAACCTTGGAGCGGCAATCTGGGCTCTCTGGTGGATTTAGTTGGAAATTGGTTATGGTGTTTTTCACGGTTTACCAATCTCACGAGCGTTTAGCAAAGTTTAACCATTATGTGGTGAGAGGACACAATCACAACTATGATGGTTAGTTGCAAAAGGCTCTTCCTGACACTGAGCACACACAGGTGGCTCCTGCCCCTTTTTAGCAGCACACCTCACAGCAGTCATGTGAGGACAACAGCACAGTCAGGAGTGGGATTTGAACCCACGCCTCTAAGAGAGACTGCGACCTAAACACAGCGCCTTGGACCGCTCGGCCACCCTGACTGACAACTGGATATTTTGTCAATTGAACTGCTTGACTGAACTGACTATTGCAATCAAAAGGTTCACAGGGGGGCTCCTGCCATGGATCCTTAGAGAACTGATCACTTTCCAGTGTGTGGGGAGCGTAAAAAGAACTAGATCCCCAACCTCCTGTAGAAGGCACAAGCGTCACTCGATCTTATTGCATATGTTTTGTCCCACATGCACGCGTCACTCCCAATAGTCAGCTCTGTTGTACAATTAATGTCGCAAGAAATTTGGCCTGTTGGAGTCAGGATGGCCGAGCGGTCTAAGGCGCTGCGTTCAGGTCGCAGTCTCCCCTGGAGGCGTGGGTTCAAATCCCACTCCTGACAACCGTTGCTTAAACGGAACCTTTGGGACGTGCTTTTGAAAGATCCCCATCTTCCAAAGAAATCCATTTGCAGTGTGCAGCTGAAGGTCTCTTTCCAGGAAAGTGCCAAGCGAGGTGTGATATGTGGTGCCACTTCATTGTTTACATCCTGCCTGTGAAATCTTCTGCACGCTTCTTACACAGCTACGTCTTGCACTTCATTGCCTGTCTCCAGTCACTACATTTCACACATCATATCATACCAAATTCACACCACTTAACCTTCACAAACACCAACAAAACAGCTCGTGAGTCGTGCACTGTTGTTGCAATTCATAAGGTCCCCTAGATTGTGTTGGGCGTCGCATTTCACCCTCTCACAGCTCTTTAGTTGATGCAGGTTTAGTCATTATGTGGTTGGAGGAGGCTAGCACAACTTGAATTTATCACGGTTGTGGTTCTGCTGAAAAAGACTTAGTCCAGCAGCACGGTGCCAAGTGCATTTTGTGGTTGTTTTCAAGACACCATGATCCTTTTCGAGCAGTTGTCAAGCAGTCGGGATTATGTCCTGTTCCTTGGTTCAGCATGTATTGCTCCAGTCCTTTTTGTCTTTAGCCCAGGCGAGACGCTTCTGACGCCGTCTCTTGTTCAAGAGTGTCTTGACACGAGGACTGCGACAGCTGAAACCCATGTCTGCATACGTCTGTGGGTGGTGGTTCTTGAAGCACTGACTCCAGCTGCAGTCCACTCTTTGTGAGTTTCCCCCACATTTTTGAATGGCTTTTGTTCCACAATCCTCTCCAGGGTGTGGTTATCCCTATTGCTTGGACACTTTTTTCTACCACATCTTTTCCTTCCCTTCGTCTCTCTATTAATGTGCTTGGACACAGAGCTCTGTGAACAGCCAGCCTCTTTAGCAATGACTTTTGGTGTCTTGCCCTCCTTGTGCAAGGTGTCAAAGGTCGTCTTCTGGACAACTGTCAAGTCAGCGGTCTTCCCCATGATTGTGTAGCCTACAGAACTAGACTGAGAGGCCATTTAAAGGCCTTTGTAGGTGTTTGGAGTTAATTAGCTCCAGGTGTCTTCAATATTGAACCTTTTCACAATATTCTAATTTTCTGAGACACTGAATTTGGGGTTTTCATTAGTTGTCAGTTATAATCATCAAAATTAAAAGAAACAAACATTTGAAATATATCAGTCTGTGTGTAATGAATGAATATAATATACAAGTTTCACTTTTTGAATGGAATTACTGAAATAAATCAACTTTTTCATGATATTCTAATTTTATGACCAGCACCTGTAGTCTTACATATCGGTGGTGCTTTTTTCTGAAAGCGTTTGTCTATATTAGGGCCGCTGATAAACAAGGTAAACCCTACTTAGGAGCCTTAAACGAGGAAAGGACCTTCCAGAAATCACTGCATCAAAGTGCAGTCAAGTTTTAATAATATAAAGCTTGAGCATAATATTTTTTAATAAAAATATGCTCAAGTTTTAAGATTTCTCCTAATTTGCATTGTTTACAAGCCTAAACCTGTGCACACCTTATTGATTTTTCAGCATGATCAGGGGCATAACTTTTCCTTTCAAATTCAAACAGAGACAAAAAGAGTAAAAATGGTTCAGTCTGTCATATTTCATAATAACTTGACTTTTATTTTAGAGATGTTTTTAAGTTTACTTTCTATTATTTAGGGGCAGCACTATACATTTTAGTAGTATAAGTAAAATATAATTCAGGGTTTGAGTTTATCTCAGTGTAGCCTAAAGGTTAGAAATAAATTCTCTAAAACGTGCTCACGTTCTCAACGATTTTTCCCGGTGAAATAAAGGCTGATGATGACATGAAAGCATCTGAGTGAACACATATAAATCAGGCATCTTCATAAGGCACTCTGTTCAGTTCAGCAGTCGATGCTGTGTGTATGTGTGCAGCAGTGTGTGTAATGTGTGTATTGTTGTAATACGCTGCCCTGCAGCTTCGAGCAGCAGCTCATTATCTTAGCAGATTCCTATCTTTCATCCCTCAGGGCCGTAACAATCACAAAATTATTGATTCGCTCCGCTTCCCAAAACAATGGTTGCCGACTAAATCTGTGATTAAATAGATTTCCAACCTGCGTGTTTAGTTACTCCTAAAAACTCTGTTAATGTTTGAGTCAAATCAGTTCACTGTTAGTTCACTTTTTCTTGTTCAGTTTCAATTTAAAAGTGTTTTTTTTTTTTGCTGCTGTTTTTGTAGTGTGACGACCCACTCTGCCCTGCCTTCGTTTTGGCCTGATTGCGTGGCAGGAGTGGAGTGGCTCGTTTGCCAATCAGTGACACTGGCAACACCTTGGCCCAAAGTGTGCCAGTGTTCTATATAAGTTCTCACAGATCAGCTGATGTGGGGCTCTCCTCCTTAAGACACTACTTTGGCTTTTTTTTTTTGCGCACTTGACAACATCGCGTACGTCATTTCGTCACTCGTGCACACACTGACATTACTGATTGCACTGCACTGTTTAATAGAATCCAGAAGTAACTGAATTCCCTGTATTTGTTTTTCTAACCTCTTCATGTTTCTTATTAGTGAAAGATCCACTGTGTAGCTAATTGGCCCTGTGGTCGCTTTTCTTGCTCAAAACCCCCCAAAATCCTAACGGCTCAATGTCCACCTCCAGTGGACTACTTTTAGTGGATTACATCGGCATGCTCAGATGTGAATGAGTTATGAGGGAAGTTTGTTTTTTTTTCTTTAAATGCATTAAAATGAGTTTTGTCTGTCTAAATAAAAGGTGGCAATAAGACAACTATATTATATCATGTTACATCACCTTTCACTCTAGGCTCAAATCTTTTTTATTATATTCTAAAAATAATTCTAATGCAAACTTCCGAAAAGATAAAATCCTACAGGCTGTGGGAAATCTCAAGCTGAAAACTGTCTGCTCACACAATTTCTGGATTCATGCCTTTTCTATGGCAGAACTGGCTGATAACTGGGAGGTCACTGGTTTTATCCTCAGCACTAAGTCCCAGGATCTGTTCCACCGGATTGACGTTCCACGACTGTGAGATGCTAAAGAGCTACATGAAAAGGCAGGAAATGGCTCTTTGGAGACTGAGGACAGAGGAGGCGCACAGCATTCGGAGCAGCATCTAAAGGTAAAGTACCAGAGTCAAAGCCACTGGAACGGAGCTGTACTCCTCTGAGAAACCCTGAGAGAGTGTGTGTGTGTGTGAGGACACGATTCCACGAGTCAAACAGAGGTAAGGGCTCTCAAACTGGGTGTTGAGAACCGAAATGGTAAAGAAAACCAGTGAGAGAGAAGAGGATAGATTTGTGCTGTGATAAGGCAGCACTACACACATCACACAGCACTCAAATAGAAAGAAAATCCTCTGTTTTCCTCTTGAAAGGAGAAGGGGAGAAGAATGAGCGGTACAGAAAGGAATAGCAGGAGAGCTGAAGATCTATATTTGCTGGGGTGGGAATGAGGTGAAGAGTGGCGTTTGATGAAAGAAGAGGGAGGAACGGGGATGGGGAGTCAACAATGAGATGGAGGCAGAGATGTGCTGCCTGAATGGCGGTTAAACAGAGATGCAGGCAACAAAGTGCTGCAGGAAGACGAAACATTGTGGCTGAAAAGCAGAGGTGAGAGTAAGAAACAGGAGAAAGTTAGAATGAAGTGATGACATGGATGCAAAAGACTGAAATCAGTTCATTCTTCCAACCGATTGCGGGACATCTTTACTTAGTTACTGTTGATGTTTTTATATCCCACAGATTTCAATATTTCTTTCTCATCACATCACTCATCGCCTTCAAAGCACAATGATTTAATGTTGTGAACCCGGGAACGAAATGGCCTAAAATGAGCAGCATACACAGCAGTTTGCACTACTGCCCTCACCAACCAGCACAGTCTGGTTCGTATCATATCATTCATCAAAGCCGCCATCTAAGAACCAGTCACCAAGTTTTCAAACTACAGACTGATGTGCTTGTAGTATCCGCTGGGCATCAGGGTCTCTTTTTCCCCTTTCTTTTTTGGTTAGAGCCAGTTTACATTGTTGTACGAAGGCAGTAGTACACACTGTTGTCTGAATTTTTGTTTCGGTTTTTTTTTTTTTGGTTGCATTTTTCTTCACAATATAGGTTTAATTTCCTGAAGAATACTACAAGGACTTTAGGTCTCTAAATTGTACTGACAGGGACTAGAAAGAGAGAGCATATTTCTCCCATATTGGCTTCTCTTCATTGGCTCCCTGTTAAATCTAGAATAGAATTTAAAATCCTTCTCCTCACATACAAGGTCTTGAATAATCAGGCCCCATCTTATCTCAAAGACCTCATAGTACTGTATCACTCCAATAGAGCACTTCGTTCTCAGACTGCTGGCTTACTTGTGGTTCCTAGGATACTTCAGAGTAGAATGGGAGGCAGAGCCTTCAGCTTTCAGGCCCCTCTTCTGTGGAACCAGCTCCCAGCTTGGATTCATGAGACAGACACCCTCTCTATTTTCAAAATTAGGCTTAAAACTTTCCTTTATGATCAAGCTTATAGTTAGGGCTGGATCAGACAACCCTGAACCACCCCTTAGTTATGCTGCTATAGGCCTAGACTGCTGAGGGGGGTCCCATAATGCACTGTTTCTTCTCATTCACCTTTATTTACTTGTTTATACTTCACTCTGTATTTAATCATTATTATTAATCTCTGGTTCTCTTCCACAGCATGTCTTTTGTCCTGTCTCTCTCCACTCAGCCCCAACCGGTCGCAGCAGATGACTGCCCCTCCCTGAGCCTGGTTCTGCTGAAGGTTTCTTCCTGTTAAAAGGGAGTTTTTCCTTCCCTCTGTCACAAAGTGCTTGCTCATAGGGGGTCGTTTTGACTGTTGGGTTTTCTCTGTAATTATTGTAGGGTCTTTACCCACAATACAAAGCACCTTGAGGTGACTGTTTGTTGTGATTTGGTGCGACCATAAAATTGAACTGAATTGAATTTAAGGCACAGTAACATATTTGGAAATGGGTTTTTCTAATCATCAGTTACTTTTCTGTTTTAACGTTATGAACTTGCATTAGGTAACACAATCTTTTTTTTCTTTCTTCTTTTTTAAACACAATCTGGTGTTGAACACAGGGATGATGGTTGCCGTAGATACTGGCCTCCATACGCCCCCGTATATTCCATAAAAGTTATGATGAGTGATTCCATTAACAGTTGACATTTACACAATTTTGTATCCATTTTTGTTTTTGTTTTTTTTAACCAAAGCGTGTGGACACACACACACACACACACACACCTTCCTTTCAAAAACACATTTCAAAGTGACGTCTTTGCTTTTGAGCAGTAGTATATCTGTGTGTACAAAATGATGCAAAAAGCAATTTTTATTATATTTTCTCCTTCATTTAAAGACCTTATTTGATAACAAATTTACACACTGGTCCTTTAAGACATGGCTATTAAACAGGGAAGACGTGAACACGAAATCTCTGTGCTGGGAAGAAGAATGAAAAAAATTATGCTGTATAGCAACTTTTCGGCTCCTTTGTTCCAAACCATTAATAAACACAGCACTAATGCACTTCCATTCATCTTACTGAGAGCCTGACGGTAACTAATATCATACCCATTGTTGTAACTCCCTCTTCGACACTGCACCATTTCAGCATCAGAAATAACCAATTTTCTCACATTATGCCAGTTTCTGTTTTGATCAGAGCTTCTTATTGTGGCATTTATTTTTTAATTTTGAGATCGGTGTATCCCTTTAGATACAGAATGAAAGCTCTTACTGGTTTTAATAGATTTTTGTTATTGAGTCGCTGTCAGTTATCTTCCACTGGCCTTTTTTTTTTTTTTCTGACACCCAGCTGAATAACCTCGACACCGGTAGTGATATTAAGGAACCCTTTTAAAATGTGTTACTGTAAAAGATGTTTACAATCTCAGTCCTACTGTTTTAGTCCCCAGAAATGAGCATAAAGTTTACTGCAAAGGTCGCAGGATGGGTTTAAATTTACCTACGAAACTATGTTCTCCTAACCTGAGGGCAGGGTGTTTCCTGATTATTATTTTTTTTTAATATGAGGGTCGCAGAGGTGGGGGGTGGGGGCTACAGGAAATCAAAATCAGTGTAGATAAATGGTGTTCATTGGACATGATTTTCAGGCTGCACCCCTGTGTCCTATCACAGCTTTGTTCTGTGAAAAGTGGTGCTGCGGTGAAAAAAAGTATTTTGACTTTTTACTTAAGAGTACTGTAGTCTATTGGCACTCTGTGGCGTAGTTGCACTCCATCGATGAATATACCTAAAAAGACCTTTTTTCTTTCCTCCCACCACGACTGGAAAAATTAAAACTCGAGCAATTGACTCAGGAAGGAGGTTTGCTCTTGTTTTGCGATTGGCCCGTGGAGACTGGGTCCTCGTGAGAAGCCGATGATTGCCTCTCCAGTGAGACGAGAGCCGATGTCCGCTCTCCACTCAGCTGCAATCACCTTCCTCTTTCTCTGCTCCTCCTCGTCTCTCACATGTGCACATGTCCTACAGCGCGTCTCAATTCATTCCTTGAAATCTGAAAACATGACACAGCAGCTTGAATAATGCAACAGGTTACCATACCTCAACAGCGCAGGTTAGCTGCTGTCTTCAAAGTAACCTATTAAACCAATAAATGTGCCTGCTAGCTGCTTTCATATGGGAAAAATGTCCCACATGAAAGCGTCACTGTTTTCCGTATGAACGTGTAGGCTCATAAATCTTTTAAGTAGCCGTCTTGATATCTGTGGGCCAGTCGCTCACCCTGGGCCTCCTCTACTGCCGTCTACGACCCGTCTGCTCTGTCTGGCTGCCAGCAAGGACTGGCTGTGCCGAGTGTCCGTCACAGCTCACCACGCAATGTAGACCGTTACAAGACAGATAATGAAGCACGGGTCACAGACTGCGCCTCCTCAGTCTTGCTTCGCTGCTCCCAGTGAGAAGTTTCACAAAGATAGGAACCACACAGTTGCATGTCTACGGACCACACATGTACAGTAGCTAAGAGACACACACACACACACACACACACAAGGCACGGTCCAGTGCTCACATCCTGAAGCTCTTTGTGGTGTGCTGGTGGCTATGGTGCAGTCAATGAGCTCACAATATGTGATGTAATGAGATCACAGGCATTCCTAATAATGGACCAGTATAAACCCTGCTGGTTTGATATTGTGGTACTGGCTATACTGGTGTTAAAATCTGTCTGGACTTCAGACGCTTGCCTGTCTTGGGATGTGATGAAACCGACATGGAACCAGCCGCAACACTTTTTTGAAAGCCTCATGTCCAACCACTAGTTTACAAGTCTAAAACCAAGGCTGATGCACCTCAGCATTAATGCATTTAACCAATAGAAGAACTCTGTTGTGTTACGTTGTGTTACTCTGATGTATTTTTAAGCTCGCCATCACATCAGTTGACCCATTTCTCAGTTAAACTCAAATTGTACTTATATAGCGCCAAATCTCAACAAACAGTCGCCTCGAGGAGCTTTATTTTGTAAGGTAAAGATCCAAGACAAATGCAGGTATTTTTTAATTCCTGTGTAGTCCCTCGGGTTACAACGGGGTAACGGCACGTGTGTCTGGGTGGGCTGTAACCTGAAAGCGTGCACTGTTTCCATCCTCGTCTAGAGGGCCCTCCTCCTGGTACGAGTGTCTTTGTGTATGTGTCACAAAGCGTGTGACTAAAAGTGTACTTGTGACGTCACAGAGTAAGTCTCTCAGCATCTTTTTGTTCTGCAGTTACATACTTTATTAATACTACATACATCATTTAATTGTGAACACCCCCACCACCACACACACACACACACACACACACACACACACACACAGTTGCTGTGGGTGGAAAAAGATCAAACTCGTCTGACTCAGCAAACTTTCTTTTATCTTTAATCAGATCTAATCTTCACTAATGTCCACTTCTGAGCTCTTCGCCCGTCCGCCATTCATCTGATTTGTCTTTGGCAGGCTGAACTTGTAATCAGGCGCCTCGACGTTACTGAGCGCGTGTCCATATTTGCAGTTCTCATTAACAGAATGAAAACCAATATTCCGGCATTCCTTCATAAAGACTGCATTTATTTTAGCGGACAGGGGAAAGGCATTAGTCAATTTTTAGTTGAACAAGCACACCATATGTCCATTCAAATAGACAGAATGGAAAGCTTCGAGCGGAGGTGGATGCCACAGGGTTATTTTTGATAAAGCCACTGAATCCTGCAGGTCTTAGGATATGAATGAAGTATTCAATAAGCCCTGCTCTCCTTTCTTACAATATATTGGTACTAATGTGATAGCCTGGTGGGAAATTTCACAATATGCCTGTGTATACCCGAGTGGTCACTGGGCTGCATGGATTATAATATTTATGTGTTTATTACAACTTCCCTTAACCTTTATTCAGGAGTCTGAGACGTCCATGGCATCACTAATGGTGGTAATCTCCCCTTCTTTATTTCATCTATATTATTTGATTTTATTTAGCTCTTTTTTTTTTTACATTACCCCCCCCCTTTTTATTAATTGCTTAATCTATTGGTTTATTGTATGCAAATATCCTGACAGTCTCTCATACTTTCATACTGTCTTTTATGGGAATGATCCCCTCTTTTGTTAGGGGGCACTATCAGGAAAGCTGGTCTGCACTAATTTGCAAAAAGTTTAATAAAGATTCAGCCCTGTGCAGCAATCTTGAACAACCTCTCACATTTTTATATTTTGCTGGGAAACAGTTGCGGTGATTCACTGAAACATATGCACACTTACAATCTAAATGCAGCGTATGAGGCAAACACAGAGCTTGTATAATTCTAATGAGCTTCAAAGTCAATATTTGGTAGAATAAGAACACATTACCACACATATCCTACTACATATTTAGTCCGTAAAGGTATTACTCCTTTTACTGTGACTATCTTCCAAGTGAATGTCAAACTTTTAAAAGCTGCATATCTCATTTTGCTATCAAAGTCTTCACACACACACACACGCCATAATAATAATGTCAAACTTACTTTGAATAATCTGTTAGATATTAAATTTCATCATTTCTGTGTGGCAGCTTGGATCTTGAAAGCCCTGATGGCTAAAATGTTAATAAGCTAGCTAATAAAAGGAAAGGAAGAGTATTTAGGCTGTCATGGCTGGCTTCTCAGCTGCAGGGGCTCTGTTGTTTGTTTTGAAGCCCTAATAATGGCTGTGCAGAGTTATAATTATGAACTTAGTGAGGTGAGGAAATTACTAGAGATGAATAGACAGCAGGGGACCAAGATTGTTGGAAGGCACATATCGGAGTCTGTTCCTGACTCACTCTGATGACAGGAGGTGGGAAACGAATGAGCCCTGCTCTGAAAACAAGATATTCATCATTTACAAAAAAAAAAAAAAAAAAATGAAATGCCTTTTGAAGAATGCATGCTCATAGAGAGGAAAGGATTCAAAATGAAATAACAGGGTTTTAGAGCACTGGCTGGAGCTTTTAGCATTCTGGTTTTTAATACTAATAAAGTTTGGAAGTGATCTACAGAAAGAGGAAAGGGCGCGCACAAGAGATAAAAGCATCTCTGGGTCAGGACACAGCTGAAGTAAATGCATTTAGTCTATGTTTGCAAAGCAAATATGAGCTGCAGCATTATGACCTTCCCCTTGTTTTTTAATCGTCTGCATATTTTCGGCTGATTAAACCTCGGTTGCTTTTTAACACGGGCCGGGCTGCGCTCAGATTTCCGCAAGGTCACCAAAATCTGTGAAAGTAACGCAGGCGGCACTTTGACCTACGCCCCCTCGTTACCTCTGTGACAAAACAACACATACTAGAAGTTTGCCATTAAGACTTTCAAACAAATCAAACTGAACTCATTACGATGGAAATTTATGCCGAGAGACATCTAATCAGATCATCTGCTTCGTGTGGATTTCCTGCAGTGTTTAAGTGCAAAGTTCCCGTATCATAGAGCCATCGTGTTCACTAAAAAGTTTATCCTAATTCAGCCAATTAGCTCATTAATGAGCAATTGTCAACTTTTCCCCCGTAACAGTACATTTGACTTCGTATACTTCATGTCTGGTATCGGTTTTCATTCTAAATTGTTTAGTAGTTTCAGCTTTTTCTGGGAAACTGGTTTTCCCTCATTAAAATGAAAACATATGCAACACGGTGCTCTAACATCTAATTAGATCATCTACTCCGTGTGGAGTACCTGTGGTGTAAGAACGTATCATTCTTGCTTCATCCTGTTAACAAGAAGGTGTAACAGACGCCGGCGTGATGGCTCGCAGTCCTGTAGACTGTGTCAAGAGATTTCACGAGGTTACAAATAAAATGCTGTAAGTTCATGGAAACAGCAGCGATTTCCAGAACATAGCAGAGGAACCCCCAGAGGATAAGAGAGGGTAACAGACGGGATATCGCAGCTGGGGGTTGTGGGTTCAAGTCCCAGTTATGCTGTTCAGGGTTCACGTCATTTCCTGAGCTGTGGCGGTTAGCACCAAGGGCCCCACCTTCCCCGGGTGCAATTACAGGTGCCGGTGTTTACACCTCTGAGGCGTGAAGAAGTGGAAGCAAAACTATCAGTCTGGACAGAAAAGAGAAAACAGGGCAGAGCGAAATGTGGAAACAGCAATTAGACGAACCTGTCCAGGTTTGATGGCGACAAACGGGTGAAGTTGTGCGCCGGCTTTTTTCTCAGCTCGTTTGCTCAGTGTTTGCGGGCCACTTTCAGGAACTTCCAGGAACTTTGTGTCACCGGTGTTGTGTGTAAATGTGTTTGTGTGTTTGTGCTTTCAGCAATATATCTGAGGAGTGTTGAAATTGGGAAGCAGCAGAGCCAAAGACCAGGATTATATAAATATTCTCTGTATTATGTATTTTCAGTTATCTCGAGATTGTTCTTTTTATATTAATATTTAATCACAGTCATCATAATATTTAATGATTTAATAATATTCAGTCAGTCAGACAGGAAACTGGAGGACTGCAGCGCTGGGTGTGGTGACGCAAAATGGCTAGGAGGTAAAACGAGTCGTGTTTTCTGGGTATGCTGACTGTATACACACTTCTTTTTATTTTCTCTTTCCCCTTTATGTCTGACTAACATACCACCTGCGCCGAATGGGCTCCCTTCCCACCTGTTTCCCTCCTCTCCATCTCATCCATGTACGCTAACAGATGGCACGCAAGTGCAGGAGAATTTCCCAAGGTGCTGTGGGAGCCGTTTCTCCACGAGTGTGTTTGTGTATAAGCTGTGAATGTGGGCACATGATCTTGGACCGTTATTTACATCTGCAGCATGGCACCAACACCTGCTGCTGCTCGGGCTTCCTGTTAGCCAGCCAACCACGACGCAGTGCTGCCATAGCTGAGACACAGGGGCAGTCGGTGGGTTTAGATGCATCCGAGTTACCTTTGAACTTTCCGTGGATAAACCGTGAGCAGCTGTTTCAGTGAATTTTTCCAAATGAATGGTGTTCTGCATGCTTAGAGTGACTTTTCGTATGCATTTACACACTTTGCAGAGCTAGCACTCCTCCTGGCAGGTAATGCTATTTAATTTATGAGAGCGTCCTCTCCTAAGTTTATACAAGCTGTTATTCTGACTTTGTTTTTAGTTAACCCTCTCAGTGGAGCTTTCTAACATGTGTTTGACTCTGTCCGTGGATCCATTTGAATCCCAACCACAGTCTTTTCATAACCTTAGCCGGGAAGGTTTGGTGAAGCAACAAATGAAAAAAGAACAGTGAGCAAAAGTGAAAGTTAAAAATGCTCCAGAGAGTCTCAGCATAAATGCTATCAAAGATGTACTAAACATGAGCAAAGCCACTGCAAAATCTTGCACCGGTCAGCCTCAAATCGAGTATTTCCGTTGCTTCCCCCTCAGTGTTTTGAAACCGAGGACGTCGCCTTCTCATTGGCTAAAGACTTGTGGTTGACAAGTCATTAGCCAATCAGCATGCTCTGGGCAGTCCACAGTTTTGACTCCAATAATGTCCAAATTTTACTAAATTAACTTTATGTTGTGTTATATATATATAGCCAGGATTGAGACCATAAAGTCATCAGGAAAAGTGTTTAAAAAGGTCTAAGAGCAGGGGGGCTGACAGTTAGGTCCCCCGTAGCCTTGCGCACAACCAAACATCTTTTTGCAACCAGAAGAGTCACCCACTGCTGGCCATTAAAAAGCGTGCAGTATGGGCCTGTCAGATTTAGTTGTTCAGTCACATGCTGCTGGAGACACAGACACAAACAGGCTGTTTGGTGCTGGCAAGGCAATATTTCACTCTCAGAGATAGGGGCGAACTTTTAATGAGTTTAAATGTGATGACAAAAAGTTTTCATATGTGATGAGCTGTAAATGAGATCCCCACTATCTCTCTATTGCCATATTTTGGTGGACTGTGAAACATACACCAAAAGAACACCTTGTGCATGCCGGTGAGATGCCAGCAGCTGTGACTAAAGAGCAGTAATTCGGAGGGAGGTAAAATGAGCTGGAAGTCCGTTCTCCTTTACTAAAAGCAGCATCAGTGCCAATTCACCTACATCCAAAGATGGACTCTGAACATTGGAACTAGGAACATTGCTAAATGTTGCTTCGGGAACACTTATACTGCAGGTTGTTCCTGCCAGCAGACATAATCAAACCATAATTAAGCAGGAGCAAAAAAAGGAGGAGAGAAAAAAAAAAAAGCATTCAACTTCAAAACCGTATAAAAAGAAATCAGCGAGAATGCGTCTCGTCAGCCTCCTCATCACTAAACTCTCAAATCACGCATCAGTGATTTAATCAGCAATGAGCGTTCCTCCAGCAATTTCACAGACAAGCTAACGTGGACATGCTGATATACACTGATATACCCAACACAGCAAAACATTTCTCTGTTTAAGCTTTTAGAGGCCTTGAGTGGAAAGCGTGAACTAATACAGTCAATATACCACAGATATCCTGGTGAAACTCTCTGGATTGGACAGTGTCTGATTTTCATTATTTCCATTCATTTTAAGTGTAACCTTGAAAGGAACTGAAAACGTCGAGAGTGTGAAAACTTTTGCTCGTATCGTAACCTAAAGGGTCGGCCTGCAGCGTTTAATGATGTCAGCCTGTGTCCGCGGAAACGCTGCTCGCAGTAACCACAATAACTATCAGACTAATGAGAACTGTTTTCCCTTCACGTAGTGTGACTGAGCGTTTCTGCGGATGCGAAGGCAAATGTGTTACTGCCCAAGTAATTCCTAACGACAGCTTCATTAAAAGTTACATTAGTGCTGTTTAATGAGAGACGGTCACTTTTTAACAAACTGGTCACATCACAGAACGAGAGGCAGAGGAAGATAAAAGGGGGAGAAGGGAGGCCTCGTCAGGAGAGGAACGCGCTGCATTTGTTTTGTTGTTGGGTTGTTTCACATGGGGACGCTCTCCTAAATAATCTCAATGAAGGCTGTTTTGTCAAAGCTGCCGGAGTCTCACAGTTATGGACATTTTGGGGTTTTTTTTTTTTTTTTTTGGTGTTACCAGACAGGGTGATGGTTTATGGGCTGCCATGTTGGAGCTCAACCCATACAAGGGCTAAAAGTCAGGATCTCAAGAGCAGCCTTTACAGAATCAGAGAAAAATGTGCATTTTCAGCTGGTTGGTGGGTATTTGCTGTTGCTATGTGAAATCGGGCTGTACCAAAAACCTCCTTCCGATTTCGTTGCTCGCTTGCTGACTACTCGCTGAGCGGCTGCGAAACTGAACACGCAGAGGTGACCGTGGCAAACTCCTGGCAACAAAAGCCATTTTTAGGTGCAGCACCGTGTACCCATCTGTGACATTTTCCTAGCAACCAGCGGTCGCCACGGGGTCCGCGGAGGGCCTGTACGACTGAAGCACGGCCGAGTTTCCTGAGCGCGGATTAAACGGGGAAAAATGTGTCACTGTTGAGACGCCACTTTTAACATGAGCTGCAGGAAACTGTAACAGATTTGAAAACGGCTTTTTAAAAAATGCAGCGAAGAACTACACGAGGAGTAACAGCGGGTGATGGAGGCCTAGCATGTTCGATGAGAACCTCCAGCAAAACACAACTCGGCTTCTTTTCTGTATCGCGACAACGAAATGTTTAAGGATGTTTTAATATTATACGTCATCTTTCAAATCTGATATTTTACAACAGATTAAGAAAATGCAGAATCCCTGATGATACTTGCTTTCTTTGACTCGTTTTAAAAAGCCGATGAGTCACTGTTACCGACTCAGACAGGCTGAGACCAACAACAAACCCTTACAGAGACGAGAAACTGTTTCTCAGCACGTTGCATTATTAAAAACTAGTATTTAAAAACTACCTGGACTGCAGTGACACTTAATAAAAACTTTGTCCTGAAGGAACTTTCATGTCGAGGCTCAAGCTTCTCCACCGTCTCATTAATCACACTGGCAGCTTGTCTTGACTACGCCGCTCTCTTTCACACAATTACTCTGTATTTTTCTCCCTGTGCTCTCACAACTTTTCCCTCATAGTACTTCTCCTTCCTGTAATAATACTCTTATCCCCCTCCTTAAAACTGGTCTAGCTCAGGGTTTGCGTTTTGGGGTCCACCTGAGCTGTTTATATTCCTCTCTGTGTTCAGTTAGTGTCGTTATCTTGGATTTATACGGGCTCAGAATCACCCCACTAACTGTGGACTGTGGGAGGAAACCGGTGCGCCCGTAGAAAACGTGCAAACTCCACACAGGAAGTCTGGCCAAGGTGGATCAGAATCCAGGACCTTCTTGCTGTGAGTGCTAACCACTGAGCCACGGCGCTGCCCATTTAATTAAAGCAGACCTTTAAAAAAATAATGGATTTATTGGTTTAAAAGAATCACTGTTTCTGCAACTAAAATGCTATAAATGAAACACTAAAATTCTAAAATGAGAAACCAGGATTGGGAGCGATGTGACGGTGATTTTACTTCTTCTTTCACCATTGCTCAAAGCACTTACATGAACAAAATTTTGTTATAAGTTGCTAAAATATCAACTTTGCAGCAGATTAAATGTGGACTTGTCAGAGGTTCACTGAACAACAAAATTCATTTCTCTGTCCTTCCCTCTCTCTTTTTTTCTTCCTCTCCTTTCTATTAAATGTCTGGTAAAAAAGTTTAACTCCAGGGGCCGAGTGTGCGTGAGGAAAGAGCAGGAGGAGTGTTTGTGTTTTAATGAAGACGACAAAGCCCCATGCATCATTAAGTCACGTATAATTAAAGAAAGAAGAAACTCAAGTGTTTGATTAAGAGAGTGTTTGTCAGAAAGTACCCTCAAATACGTCGTCACACATGCAAATGAAAACACAAACGCATGTAGCATTCAGAGAAATCACAGTGTTCTCTTATGAAGTAATGATGTAAAAAGCGACAAGGGCGGTTAAACTTTATCAGAGAAAACACACTCATTCTACACACACACACACACACACACACACACACACACACACACACACACACTTGGGCCTGTGTCCCCATGGGGGGTTAATGGCATCTCCGTTTGGTTGATTGTAGTGGCTTTTCGCCCCTGGAGACTTTTCCACTAGTCTGTGGAGTTACACTCTTTATCTACTCTTCATCTCCACATGCAGGCAGATCAGACACACTGACAAGTAAACACACACAATGTGGGATGATCCAGAAAGAGCGAGAGACAGAAATACACAAATATTTCTGTCATGGCACAATGGCGAAAAAACAATGGCAAAGGTGGATGAATGTATTTTGAGAATTTTCAGTCAGTTTTGACTTTGTAACTAAAAAAAGTCATGTACACTACATATTAATATTTTATATGCACACATGTGTATGTGTATATATATATATATATATATATATATATATATATATGTGTGTGTGTGTGTGTGTGTGTGTATGTGTATATATATGTATGTGTATATATATATGCAGATGTACATTTATGTATCTATAGTATATGCATATATTTAATATTTCTGCTGCTACATCTTTACTTTTAAATATTTATATTTTACTTATTCATTTAAATCCTGTAATGTCATCAATAACATTCTGTTGTGTGCCAGTCAATGCAACGAAATTTCATCCTGCGTACACACGTGTATAATGAATGACAGATAAAGGAAGTCTAAGTCTAATTTTCAGTTTTTTTATTAATGCATTACATTACTTATTTACTCCCTGTAGAATAAAATTTGTTACACTGTTACTACGTTACATTTGCTTCGCGATCATCACGTGTCGCCTGTGTCATTTCTAGTTGACGTCATAAGATTCACGTGCCCACTTTTTCACACATTCCTATCCAAATACAAAAAAACATACAGAGTGCATTTATTTTAATATTCAAGAATTACCACCAAGTTTCCAGCTAGGTTGTGGAAAGTCGTCTTATAGAACAGTTCTCAGAAAAGCTTTGTGAAGGCAACGATCCTACGAATGTGTGCAGAAATGTGTGATCCTACACACCTGTTCATCTCTGCTATGGTTGGGGTTGGCATACCTTCTGCTTGAGCGCCACAGCGCTGCTAGCTTTATGTTAGCATCCTAAATTGTTACGGAAGAGGTTAGCATGAAGCATTGGCAGGCGCTAGCAGTCTCCTATTAGCGGGCTGGATTGGTGAAACGAGGCAATAACATTTCCTGCTGTGAGCTTGCGTGCGCATTCGTGGTCACATGGACTGATAAACAGCTTCATGGAATGGGTTTCCATGGCCGAGCAGCTGCATCCAAGCCTTACATCACCAAGAGCGATGCAAAGCACCGGATGCAGTGGTGTAAAGCACGCCGCCACTGGAGTCTAGGGCAGTGATGAATCATGCTTCTCCATTTGGCAATCTGATGGACAAGTCTGAGTTTGGCGGTTACCAGGAGAACGGTACTTCTCCTGTTCCCTTGTTTTTGCTACAAATCTGTGAATCCTTTCAGTGATTTCTGGTCCCGAGTGGCTATCCCTTGTGTCATATTTCGGCACACAAGGTTAATGTTCTGAAGGGATTTTAATCCAAACCAAGACCTAAAACTGCATGGATTAAGAATGGTATGCCACTTAAGTTCATATGTGTGTGAAGACAGGTGAATATATAGTGTATATACTCACTCTAAAGTGAGTCCATTTGCCAGCAAGTCTTAAGCCACAAGCTAGATTTCCCAAAACCTGAAAAGAGTCCAGAAAAAGTGCAAGACCTTCCTTCCTTCTTGGATCACTTGAATAACAATATGCTAAAGGTTATAATTGTCATCGAATAATGAAGAAAAAAAAACAGGAGAGGAGAGACTAAAAAAATGAAGTAAGTTGTTGTAGGCTGAGCTACTCAGAAAGACAGGACCAATGAGGCAGGGTGAGCAATATCCCAAAGTAAGAATCAGCTGGGTGTTTGCAACTGTGCTAAATCTACTGATCGAGTCCATCCGGTGCACCACGCCCGGTTATTCTAATTTCCTGGCATCTTTCATCAAGCAGAACAACGTGGGAACAGAGGGGGTCATAACTCCAGGAGTTTCTGCTTCTCTCTCCACTGCACAGCAATATTTACCTTCTCAGGTAATCAAAGATAAATATCTCCGCTTTCACGGTCTGAAGGGAGACTCTGTTCTAGCCCTGGCTACGCTAACACAAGTTTTTGATGAGCATTATTTTGTATTACCATTTAAGACTTCCAACACGCTCTGCTACCCCGAATGATGGTGAGAGAGAAAAACAAAGGGTGTTTCTGACCCCAGGAGGAACAGCTGACGGGGATCTTAGTAAACTAAACTACAGCTGACAAATTATTATTTGACGATTAAAAAAGGAAGCAGAAAACTGAAAAACTGAGTCGTGAGTTGTTGCGTAATTTCTATCGTAAACTCCTCGATATCGTAGCTGTCAGTTGTTTCTTTGGTTTAACAGACGAATAAGGGTGCGAGGTCTCCCTGCTCTCTGTTAGAGCCCTCTGAGGAGTCTTTTTCCACCATATTAAACCATTCACACATGTTCGATTAAGAACCATTAATTTGCCAAACTGCATTCCCACTTAAGCCATCTGAGGGTTTTTAAATCACAGCCAATTACCCTGCCACCACAGCACTCTGCCTACATTACTGAGCCAATCACTCAGACAGAGAGGGGCCCCATCCCATTACAGCCAAGCGCAAGAAAAAGTGAATACTGTTCTCTGATCTGACTGTCTAAGAACTGAGCAGAAAGAGAGAGGCTGCCACTGTAGCCACTGTCTGGTGTTTTCACTTTTAACTCACCAGTCAGGTTTCAGCTCTGAAAATGTCGGGAAAAGTTTGTGGTCTTGGCTAAAATGAGCCCCTTTGCAATATAACCAATGCATTTTGAAAATGCGTGTTAAATAGGATGTTTGAATATGCCTCCAAGGGATTGTCAATCATATTTAATGAGTTGGCAGCGAGATCTCTCTTTATTGCCTTAAAATCGGCCGCTCTACAGCACAAAAACCAAAGGGCCCATTATGAATATCTGAGAGACACCAGTGGCTTTGACAAAAAAGACAAAAAAAAAAAAAAAGGCAACATTTTGATGACCTGAGAATGTGATTATGCTGTCGGGCACGCTGAAATGTGCAGTGCCACGCTCAGAATCAGGATGAACCCATGTGAAGCTCAACCAGTCAAGCTGAGAAATTCAGTACCAGCTATCGGTGGTCGTATACAAGCAGTTCATATTGTCTCCTTATTCTCTTGTCCTCTGAATTGAAATTAAAATGATGTGCATTTTTAATGTATGCATATTTGAATATGCATGAGTGCTGAAGTCTCATAAGTGCAGTACACACACAAACATCTGGGAGTTCAGTAGAAATATATACACAATGAAGCATCAACTACATGGAGCCAAACACCAGGAGTAACAATAGTCTGAACCTTCTACAGACCTTTTTTGTTGTTGTTGTTGTTGTTATGCAGTCCTTCCTCCATCATCTCACATCATGTATAGTTATTACTGTTAGAAAAATCAACATCCCAACAGCGACAGATTTTTCCCAGCTAATCAGAGCTAAACAAACAAACTGACTGGCTGAAGGTGATCGCCGTCTGCTCGCACAGCATTTTTAATCCACAGAAAGCAAATTAGCAACATGAGAAAAAGCCGTAAAGTCAGGGGTGAACCTTCGGATCATCACAGGTACTTCCTCACTTTCCTCTGGTGGCATTTACCTCTGTTTAATGAGGAATACTCAGAGTTGACCTTGCCATTGATTAGACACATTTCGCAGTCCAACATCTGCACAGAGGATGAGTTAACAGCAGCTTTAGTGGGGGAGAAAAGTAACAATCACTGAATTTCAAATGCATCTCTGCAAGCAAAAATCATACCTGAATTTGAAATACATTAGAATGAATGTCTACATAAAAACTATTCCAAGAAAAATCATGTTGTTCAGAGAGGAAGACATCCACTGAAAGCCGTCTGATATATCTGTTAAATCACCAACCAGTTGTGACTGCACTGCATCTTTAAACAGGCAGATACAAATAATATGTCGACAGAGTAAATGCATTGGTTATTTTATGAAATGCTTTCTGTAATTGTCGTTGCAGACCCTGTGAATCATACATTCAAGTGTAAACACTGGTCTGTATATGTTTTTCTACATCTGAACTAATGAAAGTGCAGCAGAGGAGTGTGAGCGCGAGGCGGTGAGAGCGGGAGGAGGGTGAGATGCTGCACCCTGATCAGAGGCTCTGATTAGAGGCATTAATTGTCTTCCTGGTAGTGGAGTCACTCCGGGCGTCTTAAATGGAGTGTGTGAGTATTTATGTGGAAGTGTCTGTGCACACGTATGCTGTTAGGTACCTGTTGCCAGGCTGCTCGCTGTGTTTTATTACTAGTGGGGTGAGTAGGATGTGTTGACTCTTCAACCTCTATGGCCTCCGTGTGTGTGTGTGTGTGTGTGTGTGTGTGTGTAGGTGAAATCACATTTTTTCCTAATAACATGAAACGTTAGAGTCAGACATGCTGCAAACGGTAGTTACTGAGTAATGACATCATCTTGAATCAGTGACTTTTAATTACAATTCAATTTGTCATTATTATATATGTATGTCTTCCTACATGTTCTCATTTTTAGCAGTAACCACTCCCATGCCCCCCCCCCAAAATAAACACAAATCTAAAACAAAAAAGTATTTTTGTCTACGTGATAAAATTGATCCTATGTAGGAAACAAATTTGACACTTTCATAGAAACCAGCATATTGTGGTACCATTTGATGCCAGATCCGTGCAGTTTCTCACACTACAGCTGCTGGTGTGCGCCGGCACCGCCTGTTTGCACCTTTATTTCTTTGACTTTCACAAAAACATGCTTCTTTGGCCATTTTGAGACAGTACTGTGATCAAACCCAACAGAGGATAACTGCTTGAATTAAAATAACATATTCAGAGAGTTTTTTTTATATATACTTTTTTTTATACGGTTGGCAAAAAAAAAAAAAAAAAAGGGCATTTCTGCACTTAAATCAGTTTACAACCTTAAAGTTTTAATGTGGCACGAGACTGTGATATAGCCATCATGACGGTGCGAGGAGGATCAGCACTGAGACGCATATTTAGGAAACTGAAAATATGTGAAATATGAGTGACAGCTCAGTGTAGCCAGATGAAATGATAAAGACAACTAAAAAAGGAAAACATTTTTCTCCAGGACTGCAGGACCATCGGGCTTGGAGTGGTGTTAGATTAATTAATTTCAGCCTGACCGATGTTTGTTTTGTCATGGAGTGGCTGTCGGCAGCGTTTCCTTTTCCTCAGGACTGCAGCAGGTTTGATTTGACTGATTAATTTCTTCTCTCAGGCTGATAAGTTAATCTGTGAAGTCACTGCTGAACTCTTGGCAGGAATCACGGCCGTTTGCGGTCTGTGACGTAACCGAAGACATGAAATAGATGCAAAATTTATGTTTTGTATTTTAAATATTTTTACATCACTGAACATGCTTGATTTTTCTCTTTTGTGAGTGAGTCCCAAATGTCAAAAATGTTGCAAACCGCACACAGAAGACGGGCCAGATGCCCCGGGGACCAAGCTTTGGTTCAGATGCTAAACTTTTAATAATCACCAGTGCATCTCACTGCAGCGTGAGTGCATCTCCGACTACAGAGTTCTTTTATTCACAAAGGAAGCATTGGTTCAAATCTCTCCTTAGTCCTGCAGACAGGCTGTGGATGGAGGGTCACAACAGAAGGAAATTCTGCCTCATTCTGACCAGGTAATACAGCCCTGACTACATTCAATGTATTTAATATGTAAATCTTCATCCGCAGAATTCAAAATAAATATTCAAGAAAACATGAATATATATAAAATAGATATAACCTCAAAGCATGCATCTTTAACATGTCCTGATACTTTTATTGTATTTATAGCTATTTTATTGTTTATATTATTGTATTTAGCTATACATTTTGCAGTTGGCATTACTCTTCATGGGGGATGTTTATGCATCACTACCCAATTTATATTTGTACCATATTTGTGACCGGATCTGGCAAGACATGCTGCAAGAGGCTGCAATTAGTGCTAGGTCCCCTCCTTGGTTCGGGGATGGTCATTCCCTTTTGACATCCCACTCAAACCAGTGTTCCTCACTGTGTAGGCTGTGCATATCGTCATGACCGAAGGACTGGTCCCTAGCCTGCAAAAAGACAACTGAGTCCTGGCCTGATGAGGTCGCTCTTCTGTGTTGTGCCATCCACTTTGCAAGAGGGTCTTTTGTTTCACAGCAGCCCTCCTGGCACCGTACTGTGTATGCATTATTGCTCTGTTTGTGCCAATGGATTCGATCCTTGGGTGGATAATTTCTGGCATAGCATGCTTTAGGGTTTGAAAGCTACAGAGAAGCTGTGTTTTGAAAAATTCCCCGCAGCTGCTCCGATACTCCCGACACATAAGGGATCACCGCTGGTTTGGGTTTAGGAAGCGAATGTCCTGTTTCTCCCCTGGACTGCATGGAGGATTCTTTAGGCATCTTCCCAGCTGGGATAACTACACTTGTATGACGTTCTTCTGCTTCCCTGACTGCTGTGTCTCTGAGGATGGTGTTGCGGTGGAGTCCTGATGACGATGAGTCAAACTTTAAATACTGATTTGCGTGCATTGGTTTATGATACACGTCAACTTTCAAATGTCCCCCATAACTGATGGCAATTTCACAGGCTTAGAACAGCAGCCTGTTATGTTTCATGTCCTCTCTGATGAACTTGATGTGTTTGTCCACCGATTTAATGTGACCGGTGAAATGTGGTACGTCCTGAGATTTGATTTTCACCCAGGTGTCATCTACACACCTGATCCAATGGCTTGGTGGTGTTCCAGGATATGATAACAGAGCAACCTCCTCCATATTCAGTTTAGGTGAAACTGAGGAACCCATGGGACACCCATGTTTCTGCCTGCAGTATTGGCCCTTCTATGTGAAATATGTGGATTGAAGACAGTTCCAAGAGCAGACACACTTGGTCAGTGTTGAGGGTTGCCCTGTTGCTGAGGTTGAGGGTCATCCTGTAATTTCTCATGAACTGCCTCCACTGCTTCAGCAACTGGAAGCAGGAACTGGAACCAGTGAGGGGCGACAAAACATCTCAAGAGACCACTGTGCCTCAGGCCTCCATGCTGACGCGTCTCACCTTCTCCTCAGTGTGGAGTTTGGAGCCGCCTACCAACAGGTTGAAGTTGATCTTACTGACATGACCTCTGTGAGTCTTAGAGGTACACCTCAGGTAAACCCCACAGACTTGGTGTAGCTTCCCTGGGTATAATCTGTGGTATGAGGCCTGTTCAATCTATCACCTTTGTCCTGTGCTCACTACCAGGGGCTCATTTCAGGGGCTCATAAGTATCTTTGTCACTAAGCAGTGACATAAATTTCTCACGATAATCTGTCTTGTTTAACAAAACCGTGCACCTACCCTCATCTACCAGAAGGATGATGATGTTGACGTTGTCCTTACCAAGTGACGTGACCTCGGTAAAGATAACAATAATGACCATTATTAGACCTCAGACGGTTAACAGAAGAGTTTAAAATACTTTACACTCAGACTGTGCAGTATTATGGAAACCGCTGTCTCTGTGGATTCACCTCATTATTGGTTTTTGAGTGTGTACAGTCTCTAATTGAATCCCAACAAGCAATTTGGTTTTCACTACTGCAAAAAACCCCAAAACAAAACAGGTTCCTCTATATTCCGCCTGATATTTGTTTAGGTATATGAAATGTGAGAATTGGTCTAATCGGCTTCCCTAAACAAATCAGCATCGCTGGAAAAGCTTCAGCTCCACTTCCCTGTGGGATAAATTTCTTGTGCGAGCAGCTAATTGGACTGAGATTGTTCTGCACTCAAGGAAACATCCACATGTTCACACAGAGGAAAGCAAAAAACCCCAAAATCTTCAGGTTTTAAACAACACTGACAGAGTCATAGATGGTTAAAAGAGAGCCTGTTTTGTGTAATGAGTATAAATTTGTTAAATTGTGCAGTACATTAAAACTGAAGCATATTTTCTTCTGGGGAAAAAACATGTTAAAATATTAATTAAACACAGAAACAGTAAAGGGATGCTTGCATATTTGTATATTGCTATTTTGGTTTGTAACCTCATGTTTTTCTTCACAAAAATTTTAACCATCAGAGGAAAAATGATTAATAACCATTTCAAAGACACATCTTCATGTTCATCTGCTTTCAGCACTGCTGATATTTGTTTAGACTCGCTTTCATAGTTAATTTCAATAGTTACTTCCTCCAAGGATATGTCCTTCAATGCACATATTACACAAATCTGTAGGACTGCTTGTTTTGTATTCGCGCAATATTCATAAAATTAGAAACATCCTTTCTCAGACTGATGCTGAAAAGTTAATCCATGCATTTATTACTTCTAGGCTGGACTACTGTAATTCATTATTATCAGGCTGTCCTAAAAGCTCCCTGAAAAGCCTGCAGCTGATCCAAAATGCTGCAGCTAGAGTACTGACAGGGACTAGAAACAGAGAGAGCAGATTTCTCCCATATTGGCTTCTCTTCATTGGCTCCCTGTTAAATCTAGAATAGAATTTAAAATCCTTCTCCTAACATACAAGGTCTTGAATAATCAGGCCCCATCTTATCTCAAAGACCTCATAGTACCGTATCACCCCAATAGAGCACTTCATTCTCAGACTGCTGGCTTACTTGTGGTTCCTAGGATACTTAAAAGTAGAATGGGAGGCAGAGCCTTCAGCTTTCAGGCCCCTCATCTGTGGAACCAGCTCCCAGCTTGGATTCAGGAGACAGACACCCTCTCTATTTTCAAGATTAGGCTTAAAACTTTCCTTTTTGATCAAGCTTATAGTTAGGGCTGGATCAGATGACTCTGAACCACCCTTTAGCTATGCTGCTATAGGCCTAGGCTGCTGGGGGGGGGGGGATCCCATGAGTATTTCTTTTCACTTTGTTTATACTTCATTAATTATTATTAATCTCTGGCTCTCTTCCACAGCATGTCTTTTGTCCTGTCTCTCTCCCCTCAGCCCAACTGGTCGCAGCAGATGACTGCCCCTCCCTGAGCCTGGTTCTGCTGGAGGTTTCTTCCTGTTAAAAGGGAGTTTTTCCTTCCCACTGTAGCCAAGCGCTTCCTCATAGGGGGTCGTTTTGACTGTTGGACTTACTCTGTAATTATTGTAGGGTCTTTACCTACAATATAAAGCCCCTTGAGGTGACTGTTGTGATTTGGTGCAATATAAATAAAATTGAATTGAATTGAATTAATGCTCCACCTGCCCTCTTTTTCTCTTTTTTTGCCTCTCTTTCAGGCAAAAATGGCCCAAATCCTACATGTTTTATTTATATGTGATCCAGGTCTATTTTTTCATGACAGTGTGAACAGCACCAATCACTTTGAATATGATTCATTCAATTCTGATTTGGGTCACTTCCATTTGTGGTCTGATTCTCCTCATAACACGTCACTTAGCTGACCCGAGTGCCTTGTTGTGAATCTTTGCACATCACAGCGTGCACCCTCTCTGTCATCCCCTCACAAAGTCACTGGCCTTCACTGCACATCATCTCATAAGTGAATCTGCAAATGCTGAATTCAGCTGCCTGCATATTTACTCCTGCATAAACACAATGCGTGTGGCGTCGTCATTGTTTGAACATGTGAGTCAGTTCAGTACTAAAGAACAAAGTGAATACAGCAGCTAAAGAAAAAACGAGATCTGAGCAATTCATTAGAATTGAGCACCAAGGTTGGCGCTGTTATGGGAGGAATTTTCCAACATATGTGAAATAAAAACATGCTTTTGGAAAACGCTGCTTATTTGATGACTCGTGAGGCCACATGGGGAATCGGGACTGCTTTCGAGGGTCACGCCAATGACCTGAACTCAATTCTGTTCAACATTGATTTGATCTCTTTTTAAGCTTATTGGGGCAGCCCTCTGCTACAGTACCTGTTTCTCATGTGGCCCCTGGGGAACATTAACTGCCTGCCTCTGGTTTAAACAATCGCTTCCCAAACAAATGTGACCTTAGAAATGGTTGAAAAGAACCTGAATATGTACCACAGCAGATCAGAGGAAGCAGCCGTAACGGGACTAGAGACTGGTCGTGCACTTAGTTAAATCACAGATCTTCTATTTTTGTTTTAAAGAAAAAAAAGAAATGTTAATAACTATCCCTGGAAGCATCACCTTCTTCCCGCTCCAAAGTAACGGTTGGCTTTAACGACCGTCATCTTCGTGGTTCAAGTTTTCCCTGAAAAGCTTTACTCGGAGCTGACAGGAACCTTCACACAGCTGCTGAATGCTGTTTGAAAGCTTTGACCTTCACAGCTGATCCGTTAACTGATGACTTTTTGTCATATTTCAGGTCAAATAAACATGATTGAAAGTTATTTATGGATTGTGAGGAATTGGGATTTGAACCAAGTCTGTAAGAACTGGAACCTTGAATCTACGGTGTTGAATTTTTTACCAAAACAAAAACCAAAAAAATCAAACAGTTTTTGAATTTCACCTTTTAAACAATTAACTGTGAGTTGAACTGTCATAAGCAAGTACAGTGCTTTTTTTTTCTCAATAATCAGGCACTTAAAAGCATCCTCAAAGTCTTTAAATGCGAGGACACATCAGGAGTAAGTAAAGAGTCATTTTAAAATCGTGATCCAAAAATTATGAAGGCACATTTATTTCAAAGCTTTCGCTCCGAGTTTTATTCAACGTTCTGCTGCTGAAGCACCGCTCTGCATGTGTGTGTGTGTGAGTGCATGCGAGCATCCTGTTTATGAAAAGCTTCTTATGGCTGGATTAGGATCATCATTGTCCACTGGCTTATGATAGGACAAGGATTATGTTAGTACAAAGATATGTTTAGCAACACATCCCAGAACTTGCACACCCACACTGGCGCTGTATACTGGGATGCAGCTTATAGACTGTGGGGCTCTGCTGCAGCGGCAGCGTCGCTGTAATTTAAATTCAAAACATTTTTCAAAGATTTTGCTTTGATCAAGTCTCGATTTTCTGTGTGCGCTCCACATGTAAAATCAAGCAGCTGAGAGACTACGAGATAAACCATATCAATTCGAGTACTGTTGCACTTTCTTAACACTGACTCTTTGTTTCGAGTAATGAAAACCCAGCCAATGCATAGTTTTTATTTTTGGACTTTACTAACATAGCTTTGCATGATTCACAATTCAGAATAATCCTTATTTATCTGCCTTGCGTTTGTGCAGCCCCTCAGTACATCGTCTGCTTACATACAGCATACATACATACATACGCACACACACACACGCACACCTACATGGGATTAATACATACACTATTTTGGTATAAACAGACTCCTAGTCATAAAAACTGTCAACAGAGTTCAGCAGCGCTCACATTATGTTTACTCACTCGTCGCTGATAAAAAATTTAAAAGCAGGAGATACGGTAAATGTTGATGCTGCGCTCCTATCAGTGCAGGCCAGGTGACCACTGTCACCATCAGAGATCCCGATTAGCTTGAAGGTGTTGGTGTTCAGAGAGCAGTTTAAGAACACCACACAGCCACCAGCAAACTTCAAAAGCACCGAAACGAGAGAGACGGGGGTGGGGGTGTTTTGAGGGACACAGCAAGGACATCTCCCCGGAGCCATATGGTGGTGGAGATGGTTTTATACGGTTGTGTTTGTCTGCCCGTTCTGTTTAGGATTTTTACCGGAAAGCGCCTCAGGCCAGCCGTCTGTAATAATATAACTCCCTCCCTCTGCTTCCCTCAGCCATCTCTCCTTCTGTTTTTACTGCTCTCTTTGTTTCTATCCTAGAAATCTGTCTGCTGCACAAGGCACTGCGATTGATGGCTGCTGTTGACTTCGGGTGGGAGTGGGTGGTTGAGCTCATATAAAAAACTCCAGCCTAAACCAGTGATTTGACTCCTGGACCTTTTACTCCACCCTCTGTCGGTCTGTTCTTGTGCATGGCTGCATTTTGGTATGGACAGACTGATTGATATTTTACTGTTTCTCTGTGGTTTCTTTAAACAATTTACCACAATCATATAATTGTATATGTCTGAATAATTGTAGCCTAATTGACAAATTGTCTCTCTTTTCTTATAAAAATGCACTCCTTATATGCACGAGGTATTTCCTAGTGTTGTGGAAATTTTAGACCTCAACATCACCAGAGTTTTGGCTACATCCATGCGAGCCACCCAAGTATAAACTGAAGTACTCATGCGTCACGGTCCTGGGCCGGTGGACCAGTGTTTTTTGTTATCTTTTGTAGTTGTCCTCAGTTTGTTATTTCTTGTTCCTTGTGTTTCCATGTGTCAGGTCTGCGTCCTTGTTTCCCCGTTTGACTTCCTGTTTTATTTTGATAGTCATTTGGTCTCTGTCTGTCATGTTCAGTTTTGCTTCCCTTGGTCTTGTCATTGTGATTCGTATTTCCTGTGTTTCCCAGCTGTTCCCACTCCCCTCGTTATCTCCTGTGTATATAAGTCTTGTGTTTTCTGTGCCTGTTGTCGCCTCATTGGTTGTTCGCGGCTGTCTTGCGTGCTCCTCCGTTCGAGTACAGCCCAGTTAGTTTCACGTCTCTCCCCCGTTAGGTGTATGCTGGGGAGAGCTCCTGTGTATTTGTGTAATAAGTGTGTAAGTGTCTTACGCCCGTCCTAGAGTCCTTCCTGCCTGCACAGCAGCGAGCCGTGACATTATAAACATAAGTTTATAATTCCCAGACAAACTGAAAAGGCCCTAGGACCAGCAGGAAAGCATTCAGGCAGCGGCTGGATTGAGCAGGTGCCAGGTATGAATGGGTGTTGCTGTGTGAACGTAAATAGTGTGATCTTGTAAAAGAAAGGGTACCTCTCAGTGAAAGTCTTCATTTATGGTAATTACTGCACTTGGACGGGAGCAAGGAGAGATGGTTTCCATTCAAAACCTGTTCTGTCCCGTCACTCCAGTCCAATGAGATTTTCCAATGGAGAGGAGGGGGCGGCTTAAAGGCAGGGGGACGTACTGCAGGTTGGGTTTACTGCATATACACAGATGTGGGCAAAACTGTTGGCATACTTCCATTAAAGAAAGAAAAATCCACAATGGTCACTGAAATGAATTGAAACTGACAAAAGTAATAATAAATGTTGCTTTTGAATTATATTTCAACTTAATTATTTAAAAACAAAAACTAATGAAACTGGCCTGTACGGTGCCCTAGTAAAGACTGATAATAAGTTGACTACAGGGACGTGCTAAACTAAGGTGTGTCCTGTAATTAGCATCACAGGTGTCTTCTAACGTGTAATCAGTGAGTCTGCCTGTTTAAAGGGTGCAAAAGTCACCGTGCTGTTTGGTATCATGGTCTGTACCACACTGAAATTGGGCCACAGAAAGCTGAGGCGAGAGCTGTCTCAGGAGATGAGAGAGACAATTATTGACACGCATGTTAAAGTTAAAGGCTATAAGAACATGTCCAAGGAAGCTTGATGTTCCTGTGATTACAGTTGCACATATTATTTGGAAGCTTAAGGTCCACGGGACCACCCTCCCTGGAGGTGGCTGCAAGAAGAAAATCAATGACGGCTTGAGACTGATACAGAGAATGGTAACCAAAGAGCCCAGAACAACTTCCAAAGAGATTAGAGATGAACTCCAAGGCCAAGGTGCATCCATCCATTGCTGTTTGAGCCAAAGTGGACTTAATGGAAGACGACTGGAGCTTTTTTCGGCAAAACATCAGCTCTGTGCAAAAATGAAGCATAGGAAGAAAAGAACACTGTACCTACTGTGAAACATGGAGGAGGCTTTGCTGCGTCTGGCACAGGGTATCTTGAATCTGTGCAGCGTACAATGAAATCTCAAGACTATCAAAGCAGTCTGGAGCAAAATGCGCTGCCCAGCGTCAGAAAGGTTTGTTTCAGTTGCAGGTCACGGGCCAATGACCCAAAACGCACATGGAATAAAACCACCCAGGAATGTCTCGGAACAAAACATTGGAGTCTTCTGAGCCCTGTTCTAAATCCTTCTGAGCATCTGTGAAAGGAAACGTGCACAGAAGCACTTTGCTGTCGAGGCGTGGGCCAAAATACCGTCGACATGTGCAGAAGTCACCCGAGTGCAGCGCTTACCTCCAAAGGCTGTGCAACAACATATTAACTTAAGGGTACCATCATTTTTGTTCAGCATCAGAATCAATTTATTGCCATTACATTAAACATGTAACGACCAAGGCCAGTTTCATCAGTTTCCGTGTTTTCCAAAGACAATTTCAACTTCTGATTCTTCTGACCGCGGAACAGTTTTCCATTTTTCTTCGGTCCATTGGAAGCGAGCTTTGGCCCAGAGAAGATGGCAGCATGTCTGGATCATTTTCACAAATGGCTTCTTCTGTGCGTGATAGAGCTTGAACCTGCATCTGTGGATGCCACAGTGAACTGTGCTCTCAGGCAATGTTTTCTGAAGTTTTCCTGAGCTCGTGCAGTGATTTTCCTGAAAGAATCATACCTGTTTATAATTTAGCGCTGCCAGAGGACCCGAAGATCACAAGCATCCAATATCGATCTTCGGTCTTTTCTCGTGCCTACAGAAATTTCTTCTTTTGATGATCTTATGTACTATAGATGATGAAATACTTAAAAGTCTTCACAATTTCACATGGTGAAACTGTCTCTCCTGATACGCAGTCATGTTGCTGACCTGGTGCCAATTAGCCTAATTATTGCAAAAATGTTCCTCCACTTCGTTTCAGTCCTGCTTACTTTCACACTCTTTTGTTGCCTCGTCACAGCCTTTTTGGGACATGCTGCTGCCACCAAATTCAAAATGAGCTAAAATTATACATAAAGTGGCATATTTTCTCAGCCCAAACATTTAATACCAGAAACAGCAGAAAAATGAAGATGGAGGAGAAGAATGTGTGCATTCAACTGTAGTGGACTGCCCATGTTTTTCACTTTTGTCTCGTAATTGAGGTGCCACTTGAAGTAAAGAAGTGCAAAGCTCAAAAACACCTCTTTCCGCTTTTCAACAGAAACAGCACAGTTCAGTTTGGCACCAATTAAGCCTTCTGCCTTAATGAAAGCTAAAAGAACCAAGTTGTCCCCAATGAGTGAAGCCTCTTCTGAAAAGAGAGGATTCTCTGAGTATCTGTTTCTCATGTGTAGTGTAGCACGTGACTTTTTTTTTAGGTCTGCAGGAGAGTTTTGGATACTGCTCCTGGTGCTTGCCAGGAATCAACAGTGGTTTAAGGAATAAGCAATTTCCACCACTTTCTAAAATCCAAAACCTCCCTGTGAAGTCGGAGATGGACACTAAGCCAACAGGCCTCCCTGTGAGATGGACTCTGCAAATATGCTTGTAAATATGGTGGTGGTAAGAGGCAAATTAGCCGCTGAACCCTGGAGGAGAGGCAAAGTTCAGACCTAATGTATTAATGGTGGAATTTTATGGGGAAATAGATGAGCAACAGCAAGAATGGTGCCTATGTGAAAGATTAATCAGTACAATATGCACAGTGGGTGTATGGAAAGTATAAACATAATGTTCATCAGGCTTTATGATGTTAAATTAATAAATACTGACTTATTTTACTGTGAGAATCAGAAAGCCACAAATAACACACAACACCTGCTTTTTTTAAATGCAGCACTTCACGGGCAGAAACTCTTTAAAAATACAGTTAAAGGTCAAATGTTTCTCCAACATCGCAGCAGTGAAAATGTCAGGATGTAATTCTGTTTTCTGTTGATTGAGTGGAGTCAAAAAGTATGGAGAGCTGAAACGACCAGAATCAGGGATACATAAACAAATAAATCAAATATAAAATGTCTCTATTCATTCATCCATCCAATCATCCATTAGTTGGGTCTGAGATATGGGGGCAGCAGTCCAAGGAGGGACGCCCAAACCTGCCTCTCCTCTAAATTTTGGCCTTTTATTATTCCATAAACAGCATTGTTTAAGACGGACACAGAGCAAACTAACTCCCATTGTTTCCTCTGTATGCTGTGCTGTACAGTTGCAAGTTGGCCAGCTTGTAACTGCGACAGTCAGGAAAGACTGACCTAGGAGGTTAAGCACAGGCTGCATGCTGGCTGGTCATCTCATCCCTTTGATTTGTCTAAACAGCGGTCATCCGCAGACACCCAGCCATGCTTGGCCACATTAAACCTCTTCTACTAATCTGCCACCTCGATTAATGCCAGCTAAATAATAGGACACACAAACACGTGCACATGCTGTGCAGCACCAACACACACCGAGAAAAACAAAACAAAACGAAACAAAAAAAAAAAAAAAAAGAAAATGGGGAAAAAAGGCACCCATGCACAAGTGATTTGGCATTCAGTGGTCCAGACAGGCTAATCTCTCCAACTGCAGATTGGAGTGTGTTGCAGCCAAGGACTGAGCAATCAGAGCATAACATCACCTCTGTAGAACCGTGGAAGCCCAACAGTAAGAGTTTTAATAAAAAGAAGTGAAAAAACAACCAAAAAAAAAAAAAAAAACCAAGAGCCTTTATTTTGAAAACAAAAAGGCCCCAAAGCAATACAATCAAACTGTAAGCTTTATTAAAAAAATTAGGTTTGCTTATTATATTTTAAACTACACTTACTTGCCTTCATATTAAATGGCTTCTGGCTTTTAGCTCCATAATATTGACACAATCTTGTCATTAAAATTAGCTTAAGCACCTTTGACTCATCATCTAGCCATTGAAATTAGACAGTAAGAGACCTCAGGAAAGCATTTACAGCAGCATAATTGGCTCCACGAGCCAGCTCGCTGGTTACAGTGCAGCGCCGACAAGTTCTAAACAAACAAAACACCCTCGAAACTTAAATTTAATCAAGCTTGCTTCTTCTTCATTATGCACAGAATTCTCACCCTCCTGTAATTTGGAGTGGAGTATCTCTGAGTATAATTCCTTAATGAGTGTAGGGGAAAATGACACAATATGTTAATTGCCTCATGCAAGAGGAGCGCAAACATCTAATTTAAGAAAATTAATGTGAGAGGTGGAGTTGCTGTAATACTGCTGAAGACTGCAGAGGTCAGGAGGCGCCGTCAGCTCAAGGCGGAGAGCCGCTCGCTGCAACTGGCTGTGCTGCAAAGTAAAAAAGTCTTCGGGATAACTTCTCATCAAAGAGGAGCGACAACATCCGTCTGGATGTCAATTAACAATGAAAAAACTATCAAGTAGGGCTGGGCGATGTATCGAGTTTTTAAGAAATATCGATATATTTTCATATGCAACATAAGATGAGACAATATCTTTCTGCACAGCTTCACACTGCCCCGCCTCTCTCCCTCACTGCATCGCCTTCGAATCACGCAGGAAGCGACAGCATGGCAGTGCTGCCAACTTAGCGACTTTGTCGTTAGATTTAGCGGCTTTTCAGACCCCCCCCCCCCGGCGACTTTTTCCCCCAAAAAGCGACTAGTGACAAATTTAGCGACTTTTCCCGGTGACATCGGGGCAACTTTTGGAAACCTGAAAATCTTCCGCTGTCGCCGTGTTTTGTGTACATACAGCCTTCGTCTGCGTTGCCATCGCCCGGACCAACCAGGGCAAGAGGACGCCGCCATACCTCAGATACATAGCAGAAGTTGGTTTGTACTGCAAGTCACGTGACCTTAATAGTGGAAATGGGTCTTTTTCGTGTGCTCGCGATGAAGCCGGTGGATATGTAGACGCCGCATTGAGCGGGTGGGCCCGTTGCTGTGATATGTCGGCGCAAATGTCTGTGGATTTACTGAGCCGGCTAGAACCCTGCAGACTGAAGGATGGAATTTTATTCGTTCGGTCTGTTTACACGTTTTGTTATTTGCACAGAGTGCTAGATGTACAGGAGTACACACAGGAGGCCGCACTTTGGTGACGTCTGTAATTCACTCTGTACTTCCTATTTTATCATCTTCACCTTTTTCTTGCTTCTATAGCTAATTTACGCCGAGTGTACTGACTGCATTTTTTTTTTAAACTCATAACTGTATGATTAAGGCTAATTGTCAACAGTACATTGACAATTTAACACAAACAATGATGGCACAACACATGTAACAGTAATCTGTGACTTCTCCTAGACACAAGTTTGCAGTGTATTGAGGGTGCAACTTTCATCTGGTCAAACACAAGTCTATGTTTCTTACACTGAATTCCAAGGTGAAACTATTTACATTGTTTTGTTACATCATCTCATCGTTAAGCTCAGTGATCTTTTTAGTTTGGAAGTTGCAGTTAACACCTGCTCTAAAGGTTTTAAATTTATGAGATTTAAACTCAGACTTTATATCAAAGACCAGCGCGCACATTCTGCAACACACATTTGTATTATTTATTTCTTCTGTAAATATCGAAGAGGGGGGCGCATGTTTGCTTCCTGAACAAGGGTTGCCTAAAACAGCTGCTTCCACTTCACAGCTCATTATGAACAGCGACGAAAGAAGCTTCAAACTACGGCCCAAGAGTGGACTCTAGGGCAAACACGCAGAGACAGACAACCACGACCTACGTCCCAACTTAAAACCCAACCCCCCCACATGGGCTCCGCAGAAAAAAGGTCCCAACCTGGATTTGAATCCAGGACCTTCTTCCTGTGAGGTAACAGTGCTGACCACTGCACCACCGGCTGTCCCTTATCTTTTTCTTTTCTTTCTTTTTAGGTATCGTCCCATAGATGTTCTGTTTCCACTATAGCAATGCTCACACAGATTCATATAACTAAGTTCTGTTTTGCTGACAAGGCCAAAGTTTAAAAAATTAAATGGGTATTTGATTTGGCAAGGGAGAAGAGAATGTGTGGGTAGAATGTGTCAGCAGCACAGAGAAGACCTTAATCTTTTCCTTCTGGTTGGCCGTCCTTTTAGCTTTTCATTCTTATTTGACTAATTTATCTAGCCGTGAGGCGGTATATCAGCTGTGGTGGATTTCAAAATCATCACACTACAGACTCACACACACACACACACACACGCACACACACACATACACACAGTCTTCAGAGGAGCAACCCTATTAGGGAAAACCAGAGACATCGTGCGCATCTTGTCTCTGCGCATCAGCATTAGACTTTCAAAGTAGCTTTTGATTGTTTGATCTCACATCCAAAAATGATTGTTGGTAATAAAAAACAAGTATGAGAAAAAGCAATTAACATAAAGCTGCGGTTCTATTAATATCCAGTTTTCTCTGTAGTCTCGTGGCTGGTTGTGATCCATAATTAACGGTGAAGAGATCCCATTTTCACCTTCTGCTGTGGTTCCCCACGAGACCGGCTCTCTGGAGAGCACAGCAGAGGGAGAGGAATGAACAGATGATACTTCACACTACAGAAAAGCTACAGAGACATTTTCCTCTAGTATTACAACCTGACAGACTTGACACTTTTAATATCGTTATATTATGCCTCAGCACATAATTTATTTTTATCTCAAGTCTCAATAAGTCCCGATAATTTGAACAGGCGGTTTCAAACAAAGATGTGCTGATGCACTGAAAGGTGTCAGAACATTTCGTTTTTAATTACATGCTAAAACTAATTCTCTTTGCCTTTGAAATATGTACATTATATGTTGTCAAAAGTATTCGCTCAGCCATCCAAATCATTGAATTCAGCTCTCCCAGTCACTTCCGTGGCTACAGGTGTATAAACCCAAGTACCTCGGCATGCAGACTGCTTCTACAAACATGAAAGAACGGGTCGCTCTCAGCATCGTGATACCTGGATTCCTGTTCCTGTGCAACAAATCCAGTCATGAAGTTTCCTCACCACTAAAATCCATAATTCACAGCCAACTGCAACCTGATAGAACATCTTTGAATTGGAGCAGGGACTGTGAGCCAGGCCTTCTCCTCCGACATCGGTGTCTGACCTCACGAATGCACTTCTGGAAGAACTGTCAAAAATTCCCATAAACGCACTTCCAAACCTTGTGGAACGCCTTCCCAGAGGAGTTGAAGCTGTCACAGCCGCAAAGGGTGGGCCGACATCATATTAAACCCTCTGGATTAAGAACGGGATGTCACTCAAGTTCATATGGGTGTGAAGGCAGACGAATGAATACTTGTGAATATAGCCCATACTGCCAAATCTATTCTGATGTCCTTAAACATGAGCAGTTGACTGAAAAAACGGCTCCCAAAAGTTAAAGGGCTACAGTGATGCCAACAGCCCAGTAGCATAATGGGAGCAGACACGCTGTCACTAGCACTCACCCCCAAAGCCCAAATGCATTAATTCAGCTGAGTAGAAAGGATTGTATCTGTTCTGAACACCCACTTTATTAGGTACACCTCACTAGTTCTGGGTTGGCCAAAATTTTCCATGGCACAGATTCAACAAGGTGTTGGAAACATTCTGCAGAGATTTTGGTCCACACTGACACACTTGCTGCAGATTTGTAAGCTACACAATCATGATATGAATTTCCTGTACCACCACATCCCAAAGGTGCTCTGTTGGGCTGAGATCTGTGCCTGTGGAGGCCCTCTGACTACAGCGATATTCAAGAAAGCAGTTGGTGTCATGGTCTGTTATCCTGCTGGAAGCAGGCGTCGGAGGATGAATAAACTGTGGCCATAAAGGGATGGACATGGTCAGTAACTACACTCAGGCAGGCTGTGGCGTTTAAACGATGTTCAGCTGGTATTAAAGGGGCCTAAAAAGAAACTATCCCCCGCACCAGTACCCCACCAGCAGCAGATTGAACTGTTCATACAAGGCAGGATGGATCCATGCTTTCATGTTGTTTATGACTCCAGTCTATGGTTCAGTTTTTGGTAAGCCTGTGCAAACTGTAGCCTCAGTTTCCCGTTCTTACCCGACAGGAGCAATGTAGCCTCTGCGGCGTCTGCACATCTGCGACGAGTGGTTATTTGAGTTACTGTTGCCTTTCCATGGCCATTCACCTCTGACCTCTGGCCTCAACAAGGCGTTTTCACCCAGGGAACTGCTGCTCGCTGGATGCTTTCTATCTTTTTTTGACCCATTCTCTGTAAAACCCTATGTGGCGGTTATGCTGGAAATCTGAGTAAATCAGCAGTACCTGAAACTCTACATGCCTAATTGAACTGAGTTGCTGCCATGCGATTAGCTAATGAGATATGTGTATTAACAGGCTGATATATTGGCCTATAAGATTCGGGTATCCTCTGAGGGAAGATGTGCCTAATCTGGCACATTTCTAATTAAGTATTGAGGTCTTGCATTACTACTTGTTTAAAGTAATGCTCTGCTTATTTACTCACTGTAGAAAGTAATCCAATACTTTCAATGATGTACTTTAATTCTATTAGAATTTTTTGATTTAACATGTGCTTTAAGAAGTAATACATTTTATTTCATATGAGTTTTCTGTAAATGATGACAGGAAGAAAGCGGGGCTGAATCGCCCCAGTTCCTATAATGATAATTTCTCTCGAAGGCGCAGTTTTTCACTTATTATATCCTCCTTCATCTAAAGGTAGAGATAGTAAAAAGTCAAACAGCCCTCAGGAAGAATGAGGGCGACTCGCAGTAAACGACAGAGAAATGTGGAAATAAACCAACAGTGCAGTAAGCAGTGCGGCTCTGCTGTGATATGAGACCAGTTCTCATAAATATTGTAGCAGAGTGTCAACCAGCCTGCCAGCAGCCAGCGCACTGCTCCCCTCACTGAGGAAACAGGGCTAAGCAAACACTGTGTTGGTCGGGTCACAGGTGGCTAAACACACATCGCAGTATCAATCACCGCGCTGGAAACACACACACCTGTGTGTACACATAAAATAAACAAAAAGGGATAAAGCTGTTCAAGAATCCCTCATGTTTATATCAGGCTCTGTATTTCACTTTTCATTTCTCAGCAAAGATTCTGCACAAGATCAAATATTAAAGGCGGCTGATGGGGCCAGAAAAATGGACTATTTAAATCGACAGGGACTGGACTGTCTGTCCATGCAGCGCGAGCTCCTTTATCAGACTTCGCATCCATCGCTGATTTATAATCAAGCCGATGTGTGAAATGTGCGGGCAATGATTTGGCCAGAGCGAGAGTTGCATTCATTTAGAGCATATGTGCACCTGATGACTTTAAGCTCAGTATTCAGTTTTGCTGAATTTTTACCAGCTAATCAGTAGCATAGCTTGTTCTGCAGCTCGGCACAGCCTGGTGGGTTTATTATAGCTTTGTAGCTGTAGGCCGATCATAGACTGTATATGAAAGACAGCCACAGCCACCGTGGCATCATTTACAGGTTTGTAAACTTCTACCTTTGTGAACATCACCATCTTATTTATTCTTTTTTTTTTTTGTTTTCTTTTTGGGAGCCGTAAGTTACCATATTTAAATGAGAGGATGGCATGCCAAGTTATTCGCTAATGCTAGCAAGCTTGGTAAGCAATATGCACACAGACACACAAAATCACAAAACGCTCCATAAAGCAACAATAGTGCAAACTAGCTATCAGCATCCACCTAACCCCCAGAGCAGCCGTGCCTCCGATAACTTGTAACTTATTAAATCTGTAAAACCAAAGAGTTAGTTTTGCATTTACCGGGAGCCCGCTCCATGTGACAAAAACGCTAACGTCCCCAATTGAGCATAAAAGTTTACACCACTTAGGTAGATTACAAATACTCCTAATTGAAGGCAATTCATTTTTGAAATGTCATAAATATAAAAGAAACATGTCGTCATTGTTTAAATGGTGAAAGTTAATTTGCACGTGAAAAGACTCGGCATTTCTGCACGATGTCAAAACAGCAGCAGTACAGAGGGAAAGGGGGAGGTACAAGAAGCAATGAGTGTATTTAAGCGCGATAGTTCCCTGTGGTACATCTGTGGGTTACACCAATACAGCAGACAATTATCACAGCTGCACAAAACCAACACTGATTCCTCCCTGATGACACAAACACAAAACACAAATTGTGAAAGTAGACTAAGGGTTATTACCAAAAAAAAAAGGAGAATAAACTCAAAAACATGTCAAACAACAGAGCATGGAATTGATTTGGAGTCTAAATTGTGTTTGCGTGCGTCTGTGAGTGTGTTTGCAGGAGGGTCAGAAGTAAATGTGAAATGATGTGGCATCTGTTGAGGCTTTAAGTGATATATCACTCCATTCCACTCCGTTTAGCATCACTTCGTCTGAGTTAATTGGTTCATGAGGAGCACTAATTAAGGGGAATGGCCTTGTTTATCGTCATGGCGATGCTCGTTAAGCAGAAAGATTCCCCCCCCCTCTTTCAGTACCCATGACATTAACCCACCCTTCACAACTTGTGGGTGGGAAGTAGTATCAGTGTTCAGTGTTTAGTCTTTGATGTGGCAGCTGCATCTGCATCTCTGTGTAGCAGAATAAAGTGCACACTCACTACATATATTGCCAAAAGTATTCACTCATCCAACCAAATCACTGAATTCAGGTGTTCCAATTACCTCCATGGCCACAGCCGTATTAAAATCAAGGACATAGGAGTGGTAACTGCTTCTACAGACATCTGTGAAAACATGGGTGGCTCTCAGGAGCTCAGTGAATTCCAGCGTGGTAGCCACAAAGTGGTAGGCCAGGTGAAATCACAGAGCTGGGCCAGTGAATGCTGAGGAGCACAGTACGCAGAAATCACCAACTTTCTGCAGATTCAGTCTCTACAGACCTCCAAACTTCATGCGCCCTTCAGATCAGCTCAACAGTGCGCAGAGAGCTTCATGGAGTGGGTTTCCATGGCCGAGCAGCTGCATCCAAGCCTTACATCACCAAGCACAGAGCAAAATGTCAGATGCAGTGGTGTAAAGCACGCCGCCACTGGACTCTGGAGGGATAAGTCGCACTTCTCTGTCTGGCAATCGAATGGATGCGTCTGGGTTTGGCAGTTGCCAGGAGAACTGCATTGTGCCAAGTGTAAAGTTTGGTGGTGGTGGGGGAGTTTTTCAGGAGTTGGGCTCGGCCCTTTAGTTCCAGTGAAAGGAACTCTTAATGCGTCAGCACACCAAGACACCTGGTACAATTTCATGCTCCCAACTTTGTGGGAACAGTTTGGGAATGGCACCTTCCTGTTCCAACATGGCTGCACACCAGTGCACAAAGCAGCTCCATAAAGACGTGTGTGCGTGTGTGTGTGTGTGTGTGTGCGTGTGTGAGAAGGCAGACAGGTGAATATTGTTGGCGATATAGTGTATATAGGGAAGTCTTGAAATGCTACAAATCTATGGATATATACACATAATGGCACACATGAAAATGCATATTATACACAAAACATTAGCCAAGATGTGTCCTACCTCTCTGCGTCGTGACGCCCAGCAGGTCTGTTTGATTTTCCAAACAACAGCAGCAACCAGCAACAGCGACAGGAAACAGCTGGAGAGAGGAGAGGGACAGATGAGAAGCCAATCCAAAAATCAATGATTCCTCAGTAGTGTATAAACAAGAAGATGCAAAATAAAAATCATCAGGTAGAATCAGATGGCAGCAATGTAAAGAACCACTTTGCCTTCATCCCAGAAATAAGGGGTTATGCAAGGAAAAAAAATACAAATCAAAACAGGTAACTTTCAACGAGGAGACTCGGTTGGAGTCCTATGTGTGATTTTTTTCACCAATTCCCTTTTTTTTTTAAATTATTAATATTATTATGGCTATCTGGTCACATTTAGTACATTTAGGCACCAAAACTACTTGGTTATGTTTAAAATTGGCCCTTTAGATGACATCATCTCATTCAAATAATGGTTACCAGGTGGTTTCAGTCTCATTGCTAGCAAGTGTCTTCTTCAACCTAACAGCCATCTCAGTAGGTTGTCATTGTGGTCGTACTGAGAAATGCTTTTTGTTTTTAAGGAGAATATTTTGACCCAATCCGTTATCATAAAACTTGAAGGACACATGCACATGAGAGCAAAGTAAAAAGACAGACGTAGGTCCAAAAGATCGATCCTAAACTCATCTGTCACAGTCGTCATCTGACTGTCTTACACCTCTGCAGGTTGTGATGCCTGCTGATGAGGACGTTTTGTTGCCTTTTGTTACGAGTATCATCAATAATTCTGCTGAAGTCAAGCAACAACTAACAGAAGAACTACTGTCCAGAAACTAAATAAATAAATACAGTCACTCATATGAAATTATTTATGTGGTCATGCTTTTTAGCTGTTTTTTTTTTCTTTCCATTTTTTATATCTGTGTATTTTACAGCCATTATGCAGTCATTCTGGGTCCAATATCTGCATGTAGCACAATAATTTAAGCAGCATGAACTTGGGGCTTGCAGTCTTTGCAGTTCTTAGTATGAAAGAAAAAAAACCAAAGCCCCATTTTCACACCAACTTCCTCCCCTTTAGCTCCAATTTTCACAGAGCATCGATTATAAAGGAGAAAGAAATTCTTGAGAAATCTGTGGCAAGATACAAAACCACAATGACCACAGGCAGCTGGGGATTTTAGGACAGCAAAGGGCAGCAAGAGGTCAATGAGCAACATGATGCTCTCTAACAAAGAACAAGGTTTCCTGCACACACACCCACACACACACACACCCATGCATTCTGTTACAAAGTTCAATGTCTGGAGGCCAAAGTTATCAGGCCAAACACAAAGCTTCTCTCTCAACCAGAACTTCTGACAGCAACTCAAAACAAGCACACCCAAAGACTTAACAACAGGAAGTCCCCGAGAAAGTGCTGAGGACAGCAGCTTCGAAACAATCCTCCTCTTCATCGGTTTCTGTGTGTCAGTGTGAGTGCATGTGCCATGCCATGTCTCAGTGTGGAGATGACAGCACTGTAAAGGGTTTTAGTGCTGTAATGAGCGTGACATTTTCAGACCAATTGTGGCGAAGAGGCTGCAGTCGTGGCCTCTTCAGTTCACTGGCTTTTCAGTTGCATTTAGAGACATGGCAACCAGGAAACCCCCTCGGGTGGTGAGGACAAGATGCTCGTTGCTGCTGCCGGATGAAAACCATCCGGTTTCAAGATTCCTGCTGCTGACGTTTTCTATATGATAAAAGTTTTTATTCAATATCACGTCTTTTATTTGGTAGGTAAAAATAAACGTGGTACCAAGACCCATTTCAACCTCCAGTGCTGGGCAAAAGCATTGAGCCACCTCTAATTTCTTTATATTTTGCTTCCAAGGAGCCACGCTTATCCTCTCTTGTACTTTTTAAAGTGGTCTTGAGCAATAGCTCTGCTTGTTGTTTGCACATTGGCTGCTTTTACACTCATTTTCTGTGCAGACTTTGTGCCTAAATTTGACAGTTTTGGTTCAAATGCTCATCAGTATGTACAGAGGTCAGAAGAGAGGCACCACCGTGAGTGTCTGCAGCCGTCTGTAAAACACGGTGGAGGCTCAGTCATGGTTTGGGGCTGCATTTCAGCCAGGGCACGACACAGAAAGAATCATCAGATTTTTATCCACAATGCAATATCATCCAGAAAGCATCCCGCAACAGCTTCATGTGTCAGCATGACAACGATCCCAAGCAAACAGCACAACTTGCAAAGCCGAGTTTTGGAATGAACTTCAAGTATGGAGAATTATTCCTGAAAGCCACTTAAAGGAATGATGAGAACATTTTCCAAAAAGATTTGAGCCTGTGTTGAAGAATAAAGGTGGACATACCGAATACTGACTTCAGTTTGTATAATTCACTTTTGTACAAACGGTGTTGCCTTATGTAATGAATTTCCATTTATGTTTGCACGTTTCAAAAAAAATGAAACATATTTCCCATTTTCCTAGTGAAATGTAAAGAGAGTGAGGGGTGGCTCGAGACTTTTGCACAGCTCTATTAAAAAAAAAGTTGCAATTGCAACATATATACTGTTGATACTGCAAATATGTATTATGAGGTGTGATCTTTTTAGCCAAGCTTTTCTTTGACATGATTTCATGACAGGTTAACGGGCTGAACAAGCCCCACACAGGATATGGCCGGACCCCCCATTACACCGACTATTCCCCAGAACAATCACAGCAAAGACAAACACACCCACAAACTCGCCTGCAATAATTTCCCATCCTCTAAATTCTAAAAACCCTCCACTGGCTCGGATTCAAATCCAATCAGACACAAGATTCCCAGTTCAATCTGTTTTACCTCAGCTCACCATTAATGGGCCACAGGGCCTGAGCTTAGCCATCTAACCAATGGAGCAGAATGGCTAATTGTTGCTATTACAGAGGCATTAGGGAGGAGGAAGGAGAGGGGGAGGATGGGGTTGTCCTGTGGGTTTGTTAACACTCGACTGAGCCCCTTGATAGGTTTAGTTTTAAGACTGTTCTGCCACAGGTAAGAGCAACTGAAATGATTAAACAACCAAGGGGTGTGCAGGACCGGCTCGGAGTTCATGTGAGGATGTGTAGATCATTGTAAGATTGTGTGTGACACTTTTTCCTTCTCTCCTTTTCTGACTTTGGCACTTTAAGCAAATGAACATCCTATAATATTATTAATAACAACAACAACAACTTTAATTTGTATTAAATTGAACAGCACTTATAAAAGACACAGTTACAAAGTGCTTCACAGTTTGGATACTGTAGATTTGTAAAGATGGGCAATTTACAAATATACAGTTAACATCCTCATCAGCTCTTTGCTGTCCTACCCTGCAGACCTACAGTCTAGAAAAAAGGGACAATTCAAATTATTAAAGAAACTAAAAACTGTCAGTCCCCTTAAGTATTACAAAAACAACAGTAACACACCTGGTTTCATTCCCAATGTTCCCCTGTCGTCAACAAAGTGCTATTTGGCTTTTTTCCTCGACTCATTTTTCTCGGTTAAGCCTCCAGCTCATCACATCTGGAACACCTGATCAGGTTCCGCTGATGGAATTTTAAAAACCCACTTGGAATCCATAAGCATAATTTTTCAACATGCTCACCTAACCTGGTAGTTCTGATGCCCAGAACTAATCAAACAGCAAGTGAGGCAAAAGTACTTCATACTGTAAATAACCTACAATGTTAGACAGATATGGTCTGACAGTCCCCTACGATCCAGCACGTGCAGAACCAGGATCAGGGGGAGCATCTTTCATGGCTCATTGTGGGGTTAGGGCAAAGCTCAGAGGAAGAAAAATAAAGCATTAAGAGACGATAAAAGAACATAACACACAAGACCAATACTAGGCAGGACCACTGAACCATCACCTGGTTGGAAGTGTTGTGATTTACCCCAACGCCACTCAGTCATCTCCCCTATGCCATCGTTGTCTCTCCTTAAAACTGGACTGTTTGGTGACGGCTAGAAGCTAGAAGCTGGCACAAGGCATCAAAGACACCTTGTGCCAGCTTCTTCCCAGAAGAGCATACCCAAAAACAACAACAAAAAAAAACACCTAACAGATGTCCAGTAGGCAAGCTAGTCAGATATCCAAACCACCTCACCTGGCTCCTCTCCTGCAGAAAGGAGAGGCTCTAGAGTTCAGTTGGGCTCGGAGCCCCTCCCGAATAAGCAAGCCCCTCACCCTGTCTCTAAGGCTGAGCACAGACACCCTGTGGAGGGGGCTCATGTCTGCTGCTTGTGTCCACGATTTCATCTTTCGGTCATCACTCGGTTATTTGATCAAAGAGATGAACACTTCCACAGAGAATTTAACAGGAAGCGGATGTTGATCGTGACGTGGGCAATTTCAGGGAGTCTCATGAGCCACTTTAGTGCCGAGTTGCTTTTCTGCTGTTTTGGGAAAAAGAGGGAAAGAGTAAGAATCAAGCTGATTGCTAATCAAGTGAGTGAGAGCTGGGAGTAATTGGACAAAGCCAAGCTGCAGTGTCACCAATTAGCATTTGAATCTGTGGAGTGCAGCGACATAAATGCTGTTTAATTATGGTCATTTTCCTTTTTTCCCCTCTCTGTTTCATTTAAAGATGAAGAGGAATGCATATGGAGGATGGATGAAGGGTGGGAGAGACAGGAAGTTTTTAACTTTTTAGAATCTTTGTAAAAGGAAAATTTACAGCTACTCTGGGAGACACGGGGAGTCTTTAAACAGCTGGGCCGAATAGACACAGATTGTCCTTTAGGCCATTACGACTTTCTATTTATGCTTAAAGTGATGCCATTTTCAAAATATCAGACTAAAATAATGATGGCATTAGCTGAACTTTTGCTTCTGCTGTGGTTTTTCCCTTTTCCCTACTGCCCTTATAGCTGTGTCACCAGCTTTCATTCTGCTTCATATTTTTTGACCATAATTAAAGCTGCAGTAGGCAGAAACCTAGAGCTAAAGAAGAAAAACCCTTGAGGGTTTGTAAATAGACAACCCTTCCCCTGCAGCTGTCCCGCCCCCTTTGTTTTAAGCCCATTCCACGCTGACTTTTGGCTTCACGAAGGATTCAACTCGGACTCTCCCGGGTAAAAGTTCTCTACTTAACCACTGCACCGCCATGCCTTACTTTATATGTGGCAGGCTATATTCATATTAATTATAATATGATGAAAGATTGTTTAAAAAAAAAAACGCTGCCTTTTCGCACAATTCTTCAGGCAGCAGTTGAGGCCAACCTCCATCTCCTCTCTAACAAAATATGTTTATATGTTAATAATTCAATTCAATTTAATTCAGTTTTATTTATATAGCGCCGAATCACCTCAAGGCACTTTGTATTGTGGGTAAAGACCCTACAATAACACAGAGAAAATCCAACAGTCAAAACGACCTCCTATGAGCAAGCACTTGGCGACGGTGGGAGGAAAAACTGCGACCGGTTGGGGCTGAGTGGAGAGAGACAGGACAAAAGACACGGCGTGGAAGAGAGGCAGAAGATTAATAATAATGATTAAATACAGAGTGAAGTATAAACAAAGTAAATAAAGGTGAATGAGAAGAAACAGTGCATTATGGGACCACCCACCCCCACCCTCAGCAGCCTAGGCCTATAGCAGCATAACTAAGGGGTGGTTCAGGGTCATCTGATCCAGCCCTAACTATAAGCTTGATCAAAAAGGAAAGTTTTAAGCCTAATCTTAAAAATAGAGAGGGTGTCTGTCTCCCAATCCAAGCTGGGAGCTGGTTTCACAGAAGAGGGGCCTGAAAGCTGAAGGCTCTGCCTCCCATTCTACTTTTAAGTATCCTAGGAACCACAAGTAAGCCAGCAGTCTGAGAACAAAGTGCTCTATTGGGGTGATACGGTACTATGAGGTCTTTGAGATAAGATGGGGCCTGATTATTCAAGACCTTGTATGTTAGGAGAAGGATTTTAAATTCTACTCTAGATTTAACAGGGAGCCAATGAAAGAGAAGCCAATATGGGAGAAATATGCTCTCTCTTTCTAGTCCCTGTCAGTACTCTAGCTGCAGCATTTTGAATCAGCTGAAGGCT
>JAMQGT020013828.1:0-82525 GCA_024447675.2 Pterophyllum scalare | reverse complement strand
GTGTTTTGACTGCTTCGTTCAGTTACGTATTGCTCTTCTTGAAATGCACTGGGGCTCTCAGGCGATGAAGACGACTTCAAATCAGTGGGAACAGAGGGAGAACATTAGCAAAGGAGGGAGGCTATAATAGGCACCTGGCACAATGTCCGTGATGCTAAGAGCGTCTAGGATTACACTTTGATTTTGCCCCAGTCTTCCATTAGAAGCGAGAAAATATGGGCTGCAATCCTCCTGCAGTCTAAATGCATAATGTGTTCGGCCAGTTCATCAGATAATCAAGAACAAAAGAAGAAAAATTTCAGAAACTGCATTAGATGAAACCTGAGCACAAAGCCGGGTTTTAACAGGAAGACAACAGATTGTTGAATATTGCAGCAAGCCACATGTTCGTTATTGGCATTTTAGAACCGCAATTAATCAGCAAACTGATGACTTTCTCAGGCAAAAAATAAATAAATAAGACTACTGGCCATATAAAAAGATGAAAATGAGGATTAGCAACACTCCTGCTAAATAAATGCAAGCAGAGTGATGGCATTAATGTCATATGAAGAACTGAATACGTCAGGGGCTAGCCAAGGTTGAAGCCCCTTTGAGACTGCCAGAAAAGTCAGCAGGCTGCAGAAAGAGGGAGAAGGAAAGGGGGGAAAAAAGGAAAGAAAAAAAAAGAAAGAAAGGACTGACGTGTGTGATTTATGTCTCACGCCACAAGGGATTTCAGCCACTGATAACCTAATACAAGTCGGTGCTTAGTGGGTCAATTGCATTAAGGCATTTCAAAAGGCTTCTTTGTTCTTGTTGCTCTTTTGTTCTTCAGTGTAACAAAAAAAGAAAACACGGCACTATTTTCAGGCAAGACTGTCATGTTAAAGAATATAGGAGTGGAGGGGAGAAAAGACAAAAGCTGAGGAGAGACTATTGTACATGGACTTGTACAAAGCATATTTAATCCTGAAAAAAAATGTTCAAGTATATCCAAACTCAGTTAGCTGTACCTCATTGAAATGCCTCTGCTGATAGCTCCCCCGTCTTATCGTTGTCTATAAACACAGGATGAATGCTGTGTGTGCAGCCATCCTAAGATAACATGGCCACATTTTTAATAATTTTTTTTTAAAGAACATACCAGTGAGAAACACTCCCTCAAGGCAATTTATTTAAGCAAAAACAATCACAGGTTCTCTGCTGACATAACACAGTTACCATCAATAAGATACTTTTATGTTTCTAAGAAGCAAGCACAAATCTGGTTACAATTCATTGAAGGTCCCTTGTGAAGACTGAGCTCTGCTGGGTTCTGGATCTCCCAAATAGATTAGGTAGATGAAAAACTGGCTTCGCCTCTAAAGGAGAGACAGTGCAGGAGTGCAGCTCCTACCACACAGACCTGACATTAATGAAACTTTATTGAAATGTTTCCTAAGAAACACGGTTGCCGTTAGAGCATTTTGCCGCTCTGGAAGCTTTGAAGAGCGATGAGCGTCCTTTAAAAGGCCTGCTTAGGAGTCTGCAGGGGTAGCTAATCAAATTAATATATTTGCTCTAAAGGCGCTGCTTTGCAATCAGTCACAAGCTACTGCAGTCCACGCACCAATGAAGAGCACTTCAGTGGAGATAAACAAAAATTCTGTTTATTTCAAGGTGTATTCATTTGATTTGCTTTTAATCTAATTGGAAAATCAGTCAAGAGCAGCAATCCGAGTGCCAGGAAGCTACTCATCCTTGTGAATTAGTACGGCAAGGGAAAAAACTGCGACTTCGAAGGAAACAAGATAAAAAGGACCCCCGCACTTCTTCAGAACCTGTACAGCCTGATCAGGAGTCGTGGTCTAAAATAAACAGAAGCCCCTTCCATTTTCTTTTCATGGCACCATTTAGTGTACGAACAGCTACTATTAGCACACTCAAAATGCACAACCATCAGTTTTGCACATGTCATCCACAAAGACATCTGCATTGTGGGTGCTGACTTATTTATTACACCCCACCCCCGTTAAGATTTAGACCACATTAAAATGTTGCTCCGAGCTCTGCACTCTCGCCCATGCGGAGCGGCTTTCGCACGCCAGCTAGGGCAAAGCTGGTTCTTTTGGCACAAGTGATTTAGGCTGTTTTGCACGGGAATGCTTCCAGATGCAGCAACAGCAAGACTGATGCTACGCACAGCAATTCAGTGGAGACATAATCCGGCAACGCAGATAACAGTTGAGTCAGAAAGAAAACGGATGTGAAACACAACAAGTACACCTGAAGAATGAGCTGGTGTGTAAAGACAGAGGAAGGAATACAGCTGTCAAGAGAGCAAGTGAAAATGGCAGAAAGACGATGCTATTTTTATCTTCGAGATCTTTTTTCAACTCAGAGCAGAGGTTCTTGGAGGTCTTTGCGAGTGCACGCAAGCTCATGGAGCATCAACTTGTACAGGCTTTAAAAACTCTGATCTGAATGTGAACTGATAAGGAACACTTAGATCCTCTATTTCGGGACTGATTGAGGCCTCGCTGAAACCCATCTCAATGTGTGTATTTGTGCAACTCATGCAGATTTGTACGTTTGTGTATAAAGTGTTTTGTCATACTAAAGGTTTAACTATGTTCAATAAGACTAATAAACTGCTGGTGACGCATTTGATTAAATCATTTGTTATCAGCACAAAATGCCATAAAAAAAATATAGCGTATAAAACACAGCTTACAAAAAAGTGTGAGTGCAATATAAAATACATCTTAAAATTATTTGCAAAGCTGTTCTGCTTCCTCCTCCTCCTCCTCCCCCCACCCCCAGTACAGCATGCATCTGCCAATATAAACTCACCACCCATGAGCAGACCTCTCTACTAAGACACCTGCCAATCATCAGTACCAAATCTTTTGCCCTCCTTATCCCATTTATAAATGGATTAGGATTCTAACAGATCTTAATTCAATAAGGGAGTTTAACATAATCCCAGGGTATACTTTTTGAAGTGCTGTCTTCATAGTGCAGAGGTCTGTTCAGACATTGTCTTCCCTAATAGCGTATTTAAAAGCCAAGGAAAGCAGACTGTAGCAGCTCTCTGCACAATATCAGTGCTCAGACTTATATTAATTTTACTTTACAGAATGCACACATTACACTGCATTTTGGCTGCATTTAAGACAGAAGACTGCAACCCAGAGCACAACAATAATATACCAATATAAAACATTCACTCTAATTAAAACTGTCTTGTAAGCATTGAAGAATGTTAAAGTATCTTTACCCAATTATATGTAGAGTGCTCACAAAATTAACTTGAAACAAAAGCTTGTTCTCAGTAATTACAATAATTATTAAGCCAGCCATTGTTAGATACTGAAACAAATGTGTGGCTTTTTGTCAGGACTTTTGGGGGAAGCTCAAAACGACAGCAGAAGATTAAATTTTGTGCCATTAAAAGAAAAAAAAAAAGGTCAAAAGTATGGCTTTGAATTATGATTCAAAAATCATCCAAATGAGCTACAGGGTGATATACAAGCCACCAAACCATCAATTTATTTACAGGTCATAAAGTAAGTAGATACACACATGTATGCTGTGGTGTCTCATTGGAATTCCTCAAACAGACAACAATATCTCCTGTGGATCCACTCCTTAAAAAGAAATATCCAGTGTGTCATACTCAGGATTTCATACTTATAAAAGAGCTAAATCTGTACCCTTACTTTGCAGTAATTTCCTACTGTAGCTGCCCTGTATTCCTGATGAATGAATGCATACTTTGTTAGCACAAAACACCTCAACTTGTCCCCAAGGATCTCCCTCAGTGAAACACACTCCACACAGCCACTTAAGAACGCCTGTGTGTGTGTGTGTGTGTGTGTGTGTGTGTGTGTGTGTGTGTGTGTGTGTGTGTGGGCTGCACCCTGTGGAGGGGACGCTGCTTTTAATATGTGACAGATATTCAAGATTAAGTACTTGACGACACGCTTGACAAAATCCAATTTCCCTTCTCTGTCCCTATCCCTGTGTGATAGATTTATTGGCAGTGTTTCTGCTACATACACTAAGTGGTGCAGCACAAGAGTCGAGAATAATTCAGGTGCTGTGATGGAATGTAGGAATTTTATGAAATATGATAATCCTGTGCTCATGTGAACCAGCAATTTGTCCTCAACACTACTACAGTAGCCTAAAGGCATTACGGAAAACAATCTTTTTGTTTGTTTGTTTGTTTTATTAAATATGAGAATATTATGAAGTGAAAAAGCCTGCTGGTATATACAGTGGAAATACAATACGCTCCCATTTGACAGTTTTGCTGTTTTATTGTACATTTACCATAATGTACAAGAACAAACACTATACTTTAACCATAGCTTCTATAAGATACAAAGTGGCTTCATGTAATAACATGATGAGATCCACTGGGATAGAAGCTTTGATTATGAAAAGCGTGATTCAGAAAGCAGGGAGGAATGCAAGATGCATTGCCACTGTATGGTGTTAAAACAAGGCTAGAGCTTTTTTTTTTTTTTCCTTTCCTCATGTTATGTGAGGATGCGCTGACTGAGACTGGAAGCTCTGTGGCCTCATATAGCCTCTGTATGGTGACGGATGTGCTATGGTTGCTACACATCGCCCACACTGACAATAGAGCTAGCGCAGGGTGGAGTTCCATACCACTGCTATTGCTACGTGGCTTCCCACCTCTCTGAGGAGCATAGCAAACGGCAAGAAAGGCTATATTCGGATGGCTGAGGATCAGTCACCACTCTGTTTCCACAAAGGTTCTGCAGCAGGGCGCACAACAGCTACGCACCTTTCGTCACTTCAAACTTTCAGATTTTTCAAGTCAAAACAGCCAGGAGCGCTAACACTGAATACATGTTTATTAAGCAAGCGACAGCCAGAATAGCCAGCCAGCCAGAAAAGAGGGGCAAGCACAGACTTGTCAAGTTAAAAAGGGAATGTCACCAAGTTGTAAACACTTCCTGTCAGGAAGGGAGCACTTCCTTAATCCTGGAGCAACCAAGCCATTCTGTATTTTCTACCAAACAACTGCAGACAGTGGTTTGCTTTCTTTTCCCATATTCTTATCACTAAAACAGCTAACAAAACAAATGGAAAATTCTAACTTTAAGAAACAAAAAGAGTAAAATGTTAGCTAAGTAAATGATGGAGCAGCATTACAACAGTCCTAAAATATTTTATTCTCATTCAAAGAATGCATGAAATGAAAAGTCTGGAATCCCACTATAAAGAAATGGAAGCGTTCGGCTTCCTGGTGGGCACTTAGATCACAGGGCAGCTCTGTTTGCAAGACGGAAGTCTGGCTGCCTCCTGCAGTGTGACACAAAAACAACAGCAGCCACTTGCATGCAGAAGATTAAAAAAGGCAAATCACTCTCTACGACTTCTACACCGATGCAAAAAATAACTATTTGGTTACAGCTGAAGTTTACATACTTTTTAAATTAGGGGTAGAGTGACTTTGCAAAAATACTGCAAAAAAAAAAAAGGCCACTGCTTTATGCAAATTCTCTCTTTGTGTCTCAGATGGCATGCAAACTCATTTGTTTCCTTTTAATCTGTGTGTGATGATCTGCCTGCAGACCAGGGCTGCCTGCTTCTACTCTCAGCTACACACTGTCATTAAACAAAACAGAGCCATGTGTCTACAACTCCCCAGCCGCCAGAGCTGCAGCGCTATAGTCTGCAGGCTAATTGTGACCTGGTGGAACTATACGACTGATGTTTCGGCGCAACGCTAGAAAAAGCAAATCGAGCAACAAACACAGACTCCATCGGGACCCTTTAAACTGGGAGGAAGGCTCCCAGATGGAGAGAGAAAAGAAAATAAGCAAACAATGGTTAAAGGCCATGATTCCCAAGACCTACAACTTTCATGCACACATGGTGGGATGCCAGGAGAAAAAAAAAAAAAAAACTTGACAATGGCTAGTTATTACACTAAATGATGCTAGATTACAGTGTCATAATGTAAATGAAATGGGATTTGTTGATCCACCAAAATAATATCTTTCTATGCTCCATTACATTATAGCTTCTAGCACATCTTCCACAATAAGATGACCTCATACTGTTTCAGAAAAGGTGGAGCTTAAACATTGGCACGGTTAGACTCAGTGATTCTTCCTTCCTGTCATAGAGCCCTTCCAAGATTCTTGGTCAGGTCAGGAATGCAGTTATCACCAACAGTAAAGCATAAAAGCTGTGAGTGTAAACTGAGATTGGAATAAAAAAAATATATACATCCCAGGCAGTGGGCAAATAAACCTGATTATCTTTGTAGTCTTGAATTGGGCAGGATGATTTTTGAGAAAAATGCTTTACATGCTTAGCATAGTTCAGGAAATTCGTGGCATTCTTTAACCCCTCAGTGGACACATAGGTCAAACTGGAATAATAATAATAATAAAAAAGAATCTTAATCATGCTCGGCATATCTCACCAGTAACATCACAGTCTAGCCTTCACTGCCATGATTCAGAAAAGTCATACCAACACACCGACTTAATTATGTGACACAGTTTAACGCAATTTATCAAAATAGTGAGTCACAATGTGCCCGCAACTACCGAGCACGATGATGAGAAACAGCAGCTGCAAAACACAAGACAGCATGACACAGCTTTCACACCAATCTGTTGATTATTTCAACGTGGGCATAAAACTGTCGCAGCAGTGCAGAAATACTTAAAAACACCACACATCCCCTTTTAGCGCTGCTACGCAATAATCCCCTTACACTGCATTTATTCAGCTTGAAATATTTCAGCATTCAAAAGGCACAACTTTAAGATACATTCTTTCAACTGAGAGAACGCCAGTAGGTTTGTGAAAGACTAGACCAACAACTGCCAAACTGCACTGCTCCGACAACCAGTCAGGCCTGCTATCAACCTCACCAGCATCCATCTGATACAAAAAGCCAGAGAACTGCAAGTAAAAGGTGAGCTATAACGAAACATGATGGGCTCTCATGTTTTCATCCATTTTCTGGCTCCCTGAAGAAAAGCACTCTCGCGGACCCAGGTGATATTGATGTTTGTGCTTGACATTTCTCCTATCACTGGCAGAGATGAGACCGTGAAAGGCCAGTGGGATGCATTTATACAACTCCACTGATGTCTGGAGTGCCAGGGTGAAAGGCCGAGCGGAAATATTCAGGGTGTGGGGAAATGAAGCCGAGCATAGATTAAACATGCACTACAGGCAGTGCAATCTGCAGTCCGCCATGACTGTCTTTTACATTGGTCAGACTGTGTAAAGCCAAGGAAGTTGTATAAACTTGTACTGAGTTTGATATTTTTTTTAAATTATGAAATGCAATCCCTAAACTTTACCCCAAGTCAAGTACCTACACATGAATGACATGGTGAAGTTTAAAAGCAAAAAAAAAAAAAAGAAAGACATAGCATATTAACTTTTCCAGATTTAATGTATCTTCACTGTTCTCATTCATCTGTTCACAAATGTTTTCTTTCCATTTATGCTGGCTGGTAAGATAGTTGGATTTTTAAGCCTAAAAAAAAAAAAAAAACACATGTAGGAATCTCTGTGTATGTGCCCATCAGTCTCTCCTTGAGTTTCTCAACAACTGCTCCTGTTCAAAAATGGGAGGATGCATTGCTGGGAACTTGAGTAAGAGCAGTGTCTCAGTTTATGGGGTGTGTTGGGGTATGTTGCTAGTGCAGGACACTATAGCACATTAATGTTTTTAACATTCTTATATTCTCCAAGAATGAAAAGAAAAAAAAAATTGTGTTCTTGGAGGATATAACGCTATTTTTTTTTTCACCTGCAGCAAAAATCAATTGAAATGCAGAGCCAGGTCTTAAAAAATGGTGCACCGAAGGAAAATAACTGTAGAGGAAATCTGTCTATCCAGATGCCTCTGCTGGCTGCACAACAACTGTCTGTGAGCCTGATCCAGCTTTTCATTCCTACAGACAGATATCGAAGCTGGCTTGTGGGATCACCGAGTCAAAGGGACTATGGGCCCTGAAAGGAGTCAAAGTTAGATGGAACAGCAGTTTCCCAGGTGCACTGACAGATACCGATGACGACGGGCAGCGCTCCACCCAGATGGAGCACCCCGTCAGATCTGCGTTACGGCTTTTGTTGACACATTTTCCAAATGGAGCCCATCACCACTTTTAGGTGTCCTTGAAAGAAGTTAAGTTAGCACCGAGTAGAGCAATGAGCTGGGAGATGAGGCCTTTAATTATCTCCAAGGCAGGATGATAATTGATCAGCTCTCTCAGCTCACTGTACCATGAAGGGCTTGGCATCATTAAAAACAAAACACATCACAATACCTTGAAAATATAAACACTCCTTAATTTGCATAAAAAAATTAAGCGCCATATTAAAAGTGTAAGTCAAAATGGGGGCAAAAAAATGATTTGAACTGATTTGAGATGAAAGGGGACACTTTGAAAATGCAAAAACAGATACATCATATCACTGCAGAAAACTGATTTTGTCTTTATGGAGGCTGCTGAATAGGAATAGAGGAAAATTCACTTCATTCTGCTATTGGCGTTTCAGGCATTAGGTAGGCAGTGATATAATTAGCATTCATGAGTCAAGTAATTAAAACATCAATGTAACTGAGCAGTGCTGTTAAGACACTTGTGTGCATTTTACTGAGTCTCTCAGCAGTCAGCATTTAGTCTGTAGCTCGAAAAACAACTATCACTCTGATGTGCATCTACGCTTGAATATGTGCTACAAGGTGGAAACACACTTGTTTTTATTTTTATCCAGATACCCCCGAGTTCACGGGAACACAGTGCCTAAGAAAGGTAGCTATAAAACCGTTAAACATGAAGAACTCCCAAAGAAGACCGCCTACCTTTAGCCTCTTAACATTAGCCTTACAGCAGAGATTGTTGAAACGAGTAACCTAATTAACAGCATTTTTAAAAATCCATACCAGGAGAATCCCTCTAACAAGGATTTACAAACAATTACCATGGCCAGCAACAGCCGGAAAAGAAATCCTCAGCTTCCACACAAAATGTAATCCTCACAAAAACCTCACAATACTCTTTGAGGAAGTTGAGGAGCGTGGCTTACAGCATTTCAAGGGCTTTTCTCTAAATTTCCTCACCACTCATTTGGAAAATTAAATATATGAGACATACCTGTGTCCATGTTTTGTTTTTTTGTTTTTTTGGGGGGGAGATTTGTGAAATAGTCATGGGGTTTTTTGGCAGGTATTTTTGCCATTTCATCTCACTGCCCTTTAAATTACCACACATTTTTATTGAAACTTCATCACCTGACCAGAAATCCTTAAACCCTTCTCTTGACATACTGCTTAAGCTCACCAGCTGTCAGTACTGATTTAGCTCATCCATAATGCCAAACATGCTTCTGGGTGTGAGGTATTTAGTCTGTACTGTGGAATCAATTGTCTGTACATTAAAAGCCATATGTGCACATATGGGGAGAGAGGGAGGCACAGACGCAACTGTATTCTGAAATTAGGGAGATCCAAATAAGCTTCAATTAACAAGAGACAACTATAATGTCTTTAATCAGCTAGAACAGCTGCAGTGGCTGGGCTAAAACTGTGCATTTTGGTTTCCTTTCTATTGATAACACACAGTTGCCCGACTCTTAAACCTGCAGACCAAGTTAATGAGGTCTGATGAAAACAGAAAAAAAGAAAGAAAAAAAAAAAAGTAAACTGGCTGACAGTGTGGGAAAACAAACACCGCAACTGAAAATCATTTTATGAGATCCACTTGGTTCCTGTTTTCCATGTTGAGGGTATATGGGAAATTCAGTGGACAGTAACAATTGCCTTTTGTGTCATCACACCTGAATTTGCTTCATGCAACACTCTTCTGGCAGGCTGCGCACACCGTAGGGTGCGAATGAAAGTGTCAAGCATGCCAAATGTCACAAGACAAGTGTGAGAGAAGGTAATATGAAGGTGAAATCAAGAGGACCACAAAAACATTTTGGAACAGAGGTGACTGAGGCATGCTCTGAGTGAGTGCACGCATTATCATGGGGCCTCAGTAAATAAGGTATGCAGAGATGGAAGATATTCCCGAGGTGGATAAATCTCATGAAACAGCCTGTCCTTAGCTCACTAACATTAAACATCTCAGCTTTCTCCAGAGGAACCCATGGATTCCTGAGAAGCCAGGCGTGACAGCATGCTCCAAGGCACCGCCTGTTGTCTGGCTGTCAGTCTCCACATTCACTCTGGGCAAGTTAAAAAAGCAAAAGGTGCGAGGTATTTGCTGGTGGTGCCAAGAGAGGATCGAATTAGAGCCATACATCCATAAACTCATCACAACTAATTTCCCTCTAAGGCAGCCTGCTTCACATGCAATGAACATTCGCTGAATCGGTCTGTCTTACTAAACGAGATTAGATTAAAGTTAAATGAAAGGCATTGTGTCTAGTACATATCACACTGTTGCTTGAGAATAAGCTCCAGATGGGCAGCCAGCAGTGTCTCTGCACCCGAACTCGCAAAAAAAAAAAGTGAGTAAAAGATCATTTTTGTATTAAAACGAAAACTGGGCATATCACTTGACAATTATTATTATTTATCATGCAGGATACGGACCGCGCTGCCCACAGCTCTCTCTGTAGTGCAAGTTAGACATTAGACAGAGGCTGATGTCGCAATTCTTGTGGAAAGCTGTCGTGCGATTGTGATTAACAAGTTCTGCCGGTTGTGACGATTCATACCTTACAGTTGTAAAGCGCTTCGTTCACAACACGTTTCCTTTGAGTAAAGTTTTACAAGAAATAAGTCTGATTTGGTTTGGAGGGGAAAAGACTTGCTCACAGAGAAATATTAGGGGGAGGAATAAAGTTGTTGCTCTATAGACTGCTCGGGAGCACGCTGACAGGACCAAACTTTACCCACCTTCTCCTTGTCGTGGTCCGGGGGCGGCGAAGTAGGAGATTTAACGCTCCCTACAGGGACAGCCTGGGTGACTGTGACACCCCCGCCGGGAGCTGGGCTGCTCTTTTCGATTGTTTCCACCTTGATAAGTCGGTGCTTTGGTGACACGTACTTGACATCCGGTGATCCCACAGTGTTCAAGCTGGAAGCGAATGAGATATTTCCACCTGGAGTATACGGATCCTCGAAATCCAGGTCCTTTTGTAGTTTGTAGGCAGCGAGGATGTCCGGTTGAGCGGGACTCGGAAAGGTGGCCCCGGAGCTTGTTTGTTGGAAGCCAGGCGCACCGGGCACACCGGTGTGACAGTGTCTGTAGTCCGGTTTCGGAGGAGCCGGCGGCGGTGCTTTGGTAGTTTTGAATCCTAGGTGCTCCTTGAACCACTTGGCCATGCTGCCAGTTCATCGCTCACAAGTCAATGAATGTAGTTTAGTTCTACCTTTCCTGCCAGCGCAGCCCGAGTCTGGTCATCAGTGTGGGATTCTCGGGTCACCCGCGGCCAACCGACCGGCTTCGGAGCGTGTCGCCAGTCTCGTGCGACTCTGGCGGTCCGAAGAGAACTGCGCGAGCCGGCAAAGAATGGCCACAGGCACTTCTGATGTGCCCCGCCGCAACTCTGTCCCCGTCACACACACACACACACACACACTCACGCACGCACACACGCCGTTGTTGCTCTGAATGCTCTGCTACTATCCACGTCAGGTTTAAGCAACATGGGAGCGCTTGTGCAAGAGGAACACACACGCCCCCCCCCCTCCACAACCTGCCCTCCCTACCTGAGAACATTCACTGCCACCTACCGGACTTCTGGAAGCTCATCGGAACTGTCGAAAGCACGATCGGTTTCTTTTTCTGCTGGCATCCCCAGATGAGGACTGTTTTGGTAAATGCATCGCATGTCTGAGTTATTAGATGTGAGGCAGCAGTTGGATAACAAAGGGAAGTTTCTGAAACTCATTGTCGGTCCCTGTAGCTGGAATGCTTTATGTTGAATTTGAGGTAGTCTACCAGTAAAATTGATTTATTAAAATGATTAGGGCCCGTCTTATTCTTCTGCAACTGTTGAGGCATATAGCCCTGGTACTTAAGAGACCTTCAGGCATACATCTTTTTCTCACCAGTGGGACTCAAGGGTAAAGTGTCCCTTGGTTGTTCTCAGTTCTCTCGTGTCCAGATGGCCACTGCAGTGTGTTTTAATTGCAAACTGCATTGCAAATGACCAGCTAGAGTCCGAATTAAAACTGTGTACCTTCTTGCTAAGTCCATTATACAAACCCATGGGCAGAGGAGGCGATTTGTTCAAAACAACAATACAAGTGAACAGTTCTGTCCAATGTGTCTTTCAATCTATTTGACTGATAGGGTTGTGGGCCCACAACACTAATTGTCTTTGCAATCGGAGGACAGATGAAAAAAAAAAGCCCCATTCCCCCTCCCAGAGACAGCAACAGTCTGCATTAATGGGAGTCCTGACTGCAGGGCAGCAGGTTTTTATGAAGTAATATTTCTTTTTAATAACACCACACACACAGCCTTGAGCAAATCACAGTGTACAGATCAGAGTTTAACCCTGGCAGGCCCCTGGGAGAGACAACTCCATGCTCTAGGGATCAAAACTAAATCTATTATTTCTGTCCTGAATTTCTGCCTTTTCTGCACATTGGGTTTTCAAAGAAATCTGAGCATTATAATTTCTCTGCACTTTACGAGAATAATTTCACCCTGCCGCCAGGGCATTGATCTGATTAACTAGTGTATTATGCATAAAAAGCTTTAGAAGCCAATGGAATTGGTTGAGATGCTCCTTAAGTATTGCATCCACTGTTCTTTTGTTGCTGCAAGTTCTGGGAAAAACAATCTTTCAAACAACAACAAAAGACTACAAAAGACAATGATTTAGGCCTGTTGGTGTATTTTAGGGCTGCCTTTACAGTACACACTATAGGTATAAATGCTGCACTGCATTTACCAGAACTCACAATGAAATATAAATATAGAAGGTGATGCTAGATAATAACCTGTCTCCTCCTATAGGTATAAGAGGATCTGCGTTGGGCAAGAGCAGGTGTGCCATTTAGGTTTTCAAGCTCGATGCACATTACAGACCCTTTGTCCCACTGCTACAAATGCATTCACCAATTTTCGCCAGCTGCCTTGAACAACACCATTTAAAATGCAAACCCTGAAATCCAGCACCTCTTAGGATTGAAATAGTCTCTTAAGGAGCCTAGGAGAGCAGGGCTTGCTAAAATGAATTTCTGAATATATCTATATCCAAATCATCTATATATATATAATGATTCAGGCTCCAGCCTCCCCACAGCACTGGTGGATAAGTCAAAGAATACTGATGGATGGATGGATATATAGGATCAAGCTTAATTACTGGTAAGCTATAGTATTTAAAACTGTATCAGAAGTGCTGGTGGTGTATCGGCAAGAACTCTCAATACTTCTCACAAGAACAGACAGAAAAACATTTCACAGTGACAGACGTGACGACCCGTTCTCCCAAAGAAATGGACTGAGTCAGGATTTTCAGGTACATCAGCAGTGTTTCATAAATACACCAAACTGCAGATGTCTACATTTCCACCTTGCAATTAATGTGAAAAGCTATCTATTAATTACTGTTGTGATTATTTGACTTTGCACAACCTACTTGCTGTGTAAATGAGTTACTAGTACAAACAAACTCCTACTAATTAACAAGAAGTGCACATGGAGGTTCTGCTGCAAACTTTCCTTTCATGGGCGTGTTAGCATGGCAGGATTTTCATCTGCACAGTTCAGACAAGATGACAGCTTAGGTTCCCTATAGGTGAATATTAATGCCTCCAGGAGCTACTGCTGGCAACTCAAATGTTTGATATGCTGTGCAAGACATATGACAAGTTTATTTTCCTCCTTAAGTCTGCTGGCTCTAAAAATGATTCTGCAGCAGGAAGAGAAAGTCCCCTGGTGATGGCTAAAGTGAATAAGAGAAACTTTTTAAATTTAAAAAGACATAGCTGCTAAATATTGAACTAGACTGTATTCTCTCATTTTAGATTTTTAGATTTTAATTTGACCAATTCAGAGCTCACTGGTTTCATTATGTTATCCATGTTTTATTATCTCGGCAATTCATTCAGCAATAACTACTCACAAATTCATTAAAACATTTTTTTTTTTGGTTACATTTAACCTCCACGTATGGATAGGAGCTGAAAGTCACTCTCATTTATGGTGTGACTGTGAAATAAAGAGTTGAAAATAAATTACAAATTGTGAAAAAAATGCTGAGCAAATAACTGAAGCACTCTGTTTAAATCTGTAAGTTTATGTTCAGTTTGACTAAGACATTTCCCAGGGATAATAAGTAAAACCCAGGATGACATGAAAACAGTTCAAAAAGAATTCTAATCAAATTTGCATGCAAAACACACTGTTGTCATGCAAATTTGTGCTGTGGCATGCAAGGCCATCGTTGGATGGCTGACACACAAATAAATGCAGCGAACACTAATAATATATACTCACAACAACACCTTATGATGTCACCAAGTAATAGCTCTCCCTTTCTCTCTGTATTACATTTTCTAAACTGCCCTCACTTATTGCTTTCTTACTCCTTCTTTTTCATGCCCCCATCAGTCACGCTTTTCTCTCTTGCTGTACATTCAAAATAAAAACTAAAAATGCCGTGTGCATTGGATTAGATGCTTCCAACGTTACTTAGACAGGTGGTTTTTGATCTGGATCTCCAGTCTGAGAGAAGTTTGAGAGATTTCGTTTGTGAAGGTGCAACAGTTTCCTGTCCATCAACAACTACATCACCAAGGTCCTCAAGCAAGAAAATCAATATCTAATTGTTCTTGTAGACAGCAAAAGACAGTAGTAGGTATGTGAAGCTCCCAGTGCTGATGTACTGCAGGAACATGAAGTGAAGCAGCTGCTAATAAACAGGAAGTATGCTTAATATAACTTGCTGCACTACTGAGGACCAGATTAGCATTAAGGTTAAACTGTTGCTTTCAATTGGAATCAAAAGAGACATATGAGAGAAACATACAGTACCTAATCCACTATCTTTACAAAGATATCTAATGGTATAGATTTAGTGACACCCTGAGTAAAAATCATGACACCATTCTAATATAAGTTTTCATCCGCTGTATATAGCATGTCTAAAGACTTTACATTACAAAATGTGTGAATGAGACTCAGGATGCCATGTCTAAAAGCTTACTGTCCAAACCACAAAAGGAGGTAGCAACAACACTGATGAAATATACACAGAAGAGGTTAGAGCACCAATAAAGACGTGCTATTCTGCAGGGTTCCATCCCTTGTGTTTGAGTCTCTGTGCGTGTCAGTCTTTCTCATTTCTTCAGTCTGACGGTGCAGCTTTGTTTGCTTTCTCATGCCTGTCAATCAGAATGCACACTGGGACCTTAAAAGCTACCTCCTTTAGCTTTACATCCAGCAAGTGCATGGGTCTCATCTTTGACTGTTCAGGAAAGGATGGCCGCTTCAGACTGGTGCTGTGAATGCATGCAATAAGACTTTTAATAATTACTAATCTGACTTAAATGTGGGTCTCCCCCATCTGCTCAGATGCAGGTGGGGATATACATTATATGTATGTGTACATTCACGCACTGACTTAGTTCATATGGTAGGCTTTGATGGAGACAGTGCAGGTCTGACCTTGTCTGCTAAATTATATGTATGTCTATTTTCCTGATTAATTAAAACAACACAATGTGTAGTCTGACAGAAGTGGTAGAAGCACTATATGGAGCTTTTATTAGGAGCACTAATAGTGTACTGTAAAAATACCCAGTAATATACACAATTATTTAATCAGTGCTAAATACCCGAATACAAGTCCTGCATTATCAGTTTTACAAGAGTAAACACATATAGCTATATTAGCAGTAAAATGCATTAATAGCAGTCATTATTCAATGTCATTGTTGTGTTACTGGAATATGATTGCAATGCATTATCTTATTGGCCATATTTCCATGTTTTAGCTGGTTAAAGGTGAAGCTAATTTGAATAGCCACATATAATGTGAGATAGTTTAAAATTCACAGTAGTTTCCAGAACACTTCTATTATGCATTTGTCACAGATCTGATAATTTTTTTTTCTTACCTGCTTATCCAGTTCACGGTTGCAGGGGCTGGAGCCTGTCCCAGCTGTCACTGGGGAAGAGGTGGTGCACAACCTGGGCAGGTCGCCAGTTTATCAGAGTCTCACCGCTCTACAGAGAAATAGACAGCCATTCACACCTATGGCCAAAGAATAACTGGTGAATCTTCCCAGAGTCTTTATATTTTGGAAGGAAGCCGGAGCAGAACCCAGACAGAGCACACACACAGACACGGGGAGAAAATCCAAACACCACACAGAGCTGCTTCCCAGAGGACTCAAACCTGGGACCAGTGCTAGCCACTGCTGCACTGTGCCCTCCAGTCTATATCTGCCTGGGAAATTTTATTTATTTGTTTATTGACAGCGGCAGCTGATGACTGCGGAAGAATGTCTGTGACAACTGATGTGAAGTAGGTCATTTGGGATCATTTTATTCATTTCCCCTTTCTGGATTTGAACATCCACATCACCGTACGTCTGTGGTATCTTTGTCTTTCATGTCTATCTGTTTATAGCTGTTTCAGGCATAAATCTCACTTTGAGAAAGTAAATAGTAAATAATATTGACACTCAGGCCAACAGTTAGTATTAGCTGTATTGATCTCCCCCCAATGAGCAGATCCATATTTGCATATGGACACTAAATCAATTAGTATTTCAAAAAGTAAACCATTGCTGCTCGGTCTTCAGATTTTACATTGCACTTCTTTTCACTTCAAGCATTATTGTTTCTAACTCAGCTGATGAATACTGCATTCAAGTCTCCTAGGGTCGTGGTGATTTATCATATTCTAGAGCTTGTCAGAGCTTTAATGTGCAGAGCCTGATAATATTCCCTATACATAATATCAACAAGTGTGTGAGATTTTTCAAAGCCTGACTTACATGTGTAGTATGACAGCTGCAAACTGAAATCACTGGGTCATTTGCTTCTTGGAGTAGATGTCAGACCTGTAGCCTAGAAGCAGGCTGAGATGGCCTCGTTTTTTTAATGAAGTTATTCAAGACATTTCTCTGGCACCCCTAAAAACGTATTCCTCAAACTCTTGCACAAATCATGAAATGCTGCTGTTGCACGGAAAACAGACCATACCCAGACTGTCTCAGATAAGGAACAGGTCTAATTTCAAATGTTTGATGCTGGCAGAGTGTGACCCTTCCTCAGCAGTACCCCTGTTCCCTTTTGGCAGTTCCAGCTTCGAGTGGTCCTCCGATCCAGTCATGTCTCACTGGACACTTCCTCTTGTATCCCTTTTTTGCAGATATAACAACATTTAACAGTGAAACTTGCGGCATTGTCAATTATTAAGGAGATGCAACTCTGGATTCCCTTGAACATTTTCTGCTGGTCTTGGTTCAGTGATTCTTTTGTCACTCTCCCACCGAAGCCCTCAATTTGTTGACAAGAGAAGCACTGCAGTCGACACGTTACCTTTTGAACCCAGTTAAGTGTGTCACCCAGTTTGATAAAATACACACTGTCAAACCACAGAAAATAAAGATTTACTGGCTATTAACTGGTATCCAAGTGTGTACCTGGGGATGGTTAAAGAGATGATGCAAAGCCTTGCTGAAAACAAGAAAGAATATTCAGCATATATCCTGAGGGATTTATGGCATTGCCAAAACATCAACATATATGGATCAACAGCAATGTACATGTTTGGAAGTAGTGAGGTTTTCTCATTTATATGACATATTAAAAAAAAAAAGTTCTGCAGTTAAAGTTGAGCAAAAAAATCTATTCCTCATCTCATGCTTCTATATTTATTCAGATTGCATTCTTGGGGATTGCTTTTTTTTGTTGGTACAAGAAAGACAGTCGTTTAGTATTACTGTTACTCATGGGAGTGTATTGTGTGTGACTGTGATGAATCAGAGCAGCATGGTTCACAAGTCTGCCTCTTCAGTCAGTGTAACACAGTCAATGGCCTTCGACGGATGAAAATGTACTGCTTTTCTCTCTTCACTGTCCCTTTATTATGCACTGGAAGTCTGCAGTGCAGTGATTGGACACAAGAGAGGATGAAACCTGAAAAACAGAGAAAAACAGAACGTTGTAAGTGGATATAGTAGGACTGCTGTGAGGTGATTAAGGCACCATTTTTGTTTATGATTTTTATTGTGAATTTTCATTTTGATTAGGGTCGCTGAGCATTTCGCCAGATTCACTGCCTAATTTTAGTGCTGTTTTTATTTTCTGAGATATACTTAAATGTTTCTTAAATGTAATCTTTTTTTTCCTGGCGATAACAATAATCTACTACACAACTTTCCTAATTCTCCCCCGTAGTTATAACATCAGCAAAATGATTATTACTGTGTGTCAGTCATACTTCAGCTTGAATGTGATTTAATTATTCCAAAGCACGATTATCTAAGTATAAGTCCCAACAGTTAAACTCATATTGATTGCCTAGCTGGAGGTTCTAGTGATTCGATAGCCCCCCATTGCAACCACCCTCATTTTCTTTTTCATTATAATTTTGAATGTATTTCTTCAACAAAGAAAGCCTCCAACTGAGCAGGTAAACTGTGGCTGGTGTGCAATAAGGTGAATTTGGCAAGCTTAACAGCAGGCCTCACAGCAATCTATTAGTGCCAGTCTTGAGGTAGCTGGTGAAACAGCCTCCGAAGATCAAGGACTCACAGAGAAGATGGATTTTGCTTAATAGTGGAGCTGCAGAGAGCTGTGGAGAATCGTAGAGAGTCTCTCGGGTGTTTCTCACTGAAATACTCTGTACAGCAATCGGGGGGGCTGTAAAACAAGAAAAATGTTACCCAGTGGCTTCTGGCATTACTGCTATTGTCATGCTAATGCTTCAACATTGACTGGCTGTGCATGTATCCAAACTAATAACTACTTTATTGGGTTTTTTTAGAGCCAAAACTGATGATGGTTGCTCTCTAAATGTTGCCCTGACTGACATCTTTTCATACAAATGACAGTGTACTTCAAGTGCATAGATCTAAGCAGGGTATTCAAAAAAAAAAGGCAGCAGAAAAGGTCCCTCCCTTCTGCTCACTGTATATCAATGCTCCCAGCAATGGAACGAGTAAAGACAAAGACCACTGATGGGTTGCTTGAGAGTTAATTGCCAAAGTGATACTTCGATTGATGTGGTGTGTGGTTGAGAATCGAGACAAGCTGGCAATGGCAGCCAAGTTGCAGGTGGCTAGTTCTCCATAGCATTCTGTGTATTAATACGTATTGTAAAAGTATCAATTTACAAATACGATGTAAAATAATGTCCACCATTATATAATGGTACGTATCAAGTGTGCAAAAGATGACAGTTAACACAGCTAGTATTAAGGAAATTCAGAAAGTTGGGATATTGTGATTCTTTTTGTTGGCATACTTCATGTATTAAAATAAAATTGTGATTGTATTATCGATCCCCGGCTTGTGTTTATCAATAACCTGTTTGCCTTGTAATTGCATATTGATTCAACAAATGTGGCTGTTAATTTAACTTTTTTTTTTTTTTGGGTGAATTTTAAGACAAAGCCCAACGGTCTTTTTCATTTTCTTTTGAGACGTATACAAAAACATGTTTTTGCACCCTCCGAGGTATAATAACTGTTTGTCAAGCACTGAGAGACACAGTTTTCTGTTTACATGCAAAAAATGCCCTTCTTGTGGTGAACTGCGGCTGGTGAAAGTATCTGCTGTGAGCTTTCACATTCCACTAAACACGAGCATCCAGCATTCTTGAGTACCTCTCTAACACCTTCTTGGACAAATTAGACACAGCTCAGTAACACTCAATGGGCTTCACCCATGGGAAATTATCACAAGACAATGGGCTTTTCATCTTCTTTTTATGTTCCGAGGGGGGAACCGGGTAGAACGAGTGAGGGGGAAACACTTTTGAGAATTCACCTAAAAAGAAATACAGTTGAGAGACTGGCTGTATATTTGATAATCAAAGAGCTGTGAATAATAAGCAATTTCACTGTCAGTTTGTCATCGCACAGGAACGGATGCCTCAGACTCTGTAGGTGTGTGGCGTTTTACTAGAGATGATTGCATCCTGAAGATGATGGATGTGCGCTAGGTAATGTGGGAGACAGGAGGATGTCCAGGTTGCTCAGTGGCTGATGACTTGCCACCGGCAGCCATAACCACAGCCTCATTACACACATAACACGAGCTAAACTCTTTATCCTGTGGCACGAAGATTAGACAGGTGATCTCAATAGTCTTGCTCAATTAAGCAGGAGTATTCACACCCCCTTTTTAGGTGGGAGTCTGTTGAAGACTTTTACAGAATAAATGACAGCATTATATAGTGATTTTTTCTTTCTTTTTTTTTTGATCCCACACTCTGAGGCGAAGAGGCAAACCTGATTAATTTCTCACTTGTGAAATGTCAAAATGACACACAACACATCCAAAGGTAAGGCTCATCTCACTTTGGAGGAAATTTTTTATCGCAGCTCCTCCCTGGTGTGAGCTTACAAAGGTCCTATTAGCATATGATTTTTGGAATGGATCGGGCTGGCAGCATCAAAGCCTGTTATAGTGAGGCACTGACCTGTTTCAAACTGTTGACCCAAACAATCCAGAGCACATTTCATCTGATAGCATGGTTCAGCGACAGGCTGAAACAATCCGGTCTGAGTTCTAAATCTGTTGAAAGAAAAAAATAATAAATGAAGTCCAACTATGTGAAAATGTTACATTTGAAGAAAGCGTTGTGTTCTTTTAAATTATCAGCAGGAATAAGAAGAAATTAGGCCTTTATTTGTATTTCTTTGGGCATAGCCAGAATAAGCAATTTAAAGGCTGTTTGCTTTCTATGATTTTTTTTATACCAAGACCAAACAGATTCATGTAATTCATGTATTCATCATTGCCTGATGCTGTTGATTGGATGAGTAGAGACTTGAACTGAAGCTCTCACTGCTTTAGGTTTATTTCTCCCTTGTGGGATTTATTCTCAAATGTACACACTGAGATAATTTTATTGCTTAAAAAAAGAAAATGTGGGACAACTGTTGTGTACATACACACCACTCCAGTAAAAACTCTTCCGCTAATTGAATCAGTGTGTCTGTTAAGCTTACGGTAAAGCATACACCAGACAAACATATATTTCCCACTGAGAGACCCATACTTGTTTTCTCTGGGAAGCCACCTTGGCAATAACTAGCAGTAGTTTATTAGCTGTATCTTTATGCGCTGTGAAAGCCGGTAGAGCTCCAGGCAGTTGTCTTACCCTTCCTTTCCTCTCTGACTGCTGTCTCGGCGCGGCAGTAATTCTCAGCCTGTTAGGCTGATAGTAGCCATCTGAAATCCACACATTTTCTGCATACGTCTGAGCAATGTCAAAGGAAGCTACAATTTTACCCGTGTATCTTTGACTACTCAGGCGATCATGTGCAGAATATTACCGGTGAGCATACCCTCGTGCATCAGGAACAGGGCTCATAGCTCTGATATCCATGTTTCCAGTCTTTTAATCCCTTAAACTAAGAAGTTTCCTAATTATTTTCTTTATTATTTGTTTCTCTTCTTCAACACTGGCACGCATAACAGATCTGTTACAATTCTTGATTAAATAGAAAGAAAATATTCAGTAAAAAATTCAAGTCCATGTTGATTTTTTTTTGTATCCATTTAATGCATTCCTTTCAGACTCTCTTTTTTGTGGATGATGTCTTGAGGATCAGGATGACATATCTGCTGTCTGTGGAAACCTGAGATCTGTGACCAGAATTTAAAATAGTCTAACTTTATGTAATGGACTGGAAACGTTAAGCTAAAATTATGCTTTTATTTAACTGAGAAAGACGAGTCCCTTTTTTTGAATGAGGAATATTGGGGCATATAGTGAGGGTGCACACTAGTCTCAGAATGGGGTTTAGTCTCACTGACGTGCTAATAACTTGACGGGTGGACAAGACTGTTGGGGAACGTGAATAAGTAATGCCTACCAAAATATAAGGTCAAAGTCAGTCTCCAAGTTGACAGTTGAAAATCCAACTGGCTCCTTCGGGACACAAATGAAAGGGGTCCAGACGTGTCTGCCATTTGGCAGTTCCCTTGGCATAACATGCAATGATCTGTAAGACAATACATTATACCAACAACCCTCCAAGATGTATTGGGAAATCATTAACCCAGCAGTTCAATGTGCCTAAAATACTTGGAGTTATTTTGCGTGTACCCTGACTGCCTTCACCATGACAGAAGTTGAGTTCTAAATGGAGCGATGCACACCTTTTCTGTTCCCTGTGACAGCTCCTCCCCAGAGAGAGCAGTCTGTATCTTCATAGTGAAGAAGTTCTGGGAACAACAGAGAGACAGACACAGACTATAAGAGAGATAGAGAGGATACTGAGTTCACTGTACTATAAATATCCTTGTGCACCACGGCAATCCATGGCTACATGACCTTTGTGTTTTCTTTCAAGCCTTGAACCAAAACTACATCAGAATTTTCATATCACAGAGGAGAGTGACTGAACAGTATATAATAGGTCTTAAAGGCAGACATATTTTTGAGTATATAGTTCTTCTTTTGCGCTTTCACTTGAAATAGCACATTTTCCATTTTCCAAGAAGAAATGAAATGCTGCTATGCAATTACGCTGTAGATGGCGACCAGGAAAAGTGCAAGATAGGTGTTATCCAATGACCAGTGCCTACAATTCTTCCTACGAAGAGCGACATTTTATCATTCTCTCAAAAGAATACAAGTCATGTCCCATCTGAGTGAACATAATTAACACCCGGTGATAAAACAAAGCCCCGTGGGAGCTATCCACTCACAATATATTTAATTGAAGTAAATGATATAAAAGGATAAATTGTGAGTTATATTAGGAGGCCATGACCCAATACTTCAACCATAAACTTTTATACAGGCACAGTCATTTACTGTGGAGCATTCATTAAACAAAATGGTTCCAGGCAGTGAAAACCAGGCAGGGACTTGGACAGTGGTGCTTAGTCACCCATTCCTGTTTGCTTTTCTTTAACAATAATGGATGTTTTTAAGTGTGTGGATACACACACATATGTCTGAGTGTGTGTTGGTCATGCTAATTAACCACTCTGAGTCTGCGCTCACCTTTGTGCCCTTGTCTGATCAGACCTCTGCCAATGCATCACAGAGGTCAGGGCCTCTGCAGACAGGTTGCTGGGTTTCTCAGCCACTTACTTCATTTACATTGCACAAATGCACACCATTGCATGAAAATTCAAGTGGACAGTTTTCTCTGCATTCACTCATGAGCTCATATATGCAGAGCCACAAATATGAGAGGACACTTGATTGACATATATACCAACCCACATTCAGCAGACAAATGGAGCCACATGCACAGCTCTGCACCGAAATCCTTTGTATGTCTTGAGTGCTTTCTGAATAGTTATTTCAATCAAAAGATTCAGTCTCAGCGCAAGAAGAAGAAGGTTTGGAGATGCACGACATTTCCATCTTCTTACTTACTTCTACCATGCTGTTTTTCTTCTCCAGTTAAGACATCCTGCCACAGACTGCATTTTTACATGTTGCAGATTCTCTTCTTAGTTTAGATCACTGTGCTTTGCTTTCAGCATAACATGCTCCACATTTTCAGTACAGCCTGTTTCAGATCAGGTAAATAAGAGAACAACACCACTATTGTCATGGATCCTGCTCCTTTGCCCTCTTTTGGATTCTGTCTTTCCACTAATCTCTCTTTGTGTTGTAGAGGCGGGCCTTCTCCTCAGTTGCCTGTGATCCCGCCTGGTTCCACAGCTGTTGGCGATACTATAATCACTTGGACTATTTAAGTGGCAAGGGGACCTGCACTCGTCGCCGGATTGTTGTTTATCCCCTAGGCTGGGACTCTGGGGTCTGCGGTATTGAACAGTGGCGCAACATCTTGCATCTCAGTCTCCGTGTACATCTCTATGAACTGGTCGCTTGTTAATAAAGCCTGGGATTGTCAACCTACCCTCTGCCTGTTGAGTCTGCTTCCCACCATGACAACTATAAATATGATTTTTTTGAATAAACTGATTAACTTATTTTAGCGGTTTAACAAGGTTGTTACTAAATTCCTATGCAGATTGTTCAGGTGGCTGGACCTCCTTAGTTAATTAGGTAACATTTCTCAGCATTTACACATGCAGCAGTGTTCTAGGGAGTGCATTGCACAGTTTGTCCATTAGCCTCATTAGTCCATTAACCTCAGTACTCTGTTTTACTTGCTAATTACTGAGTGTTAGAGGAACTGGTTGGCTTATGTGTTGTGTTGATTTAATTACAAAGCTGTGGTGCTGGGATCTCTTTGGCATTGGTCTTTGTTTCATTCTGACAATGATAAATACAAAAGCCAAACCACCATGTAAATAATACTGTGGGCTCCAGTTGCTATCCCATTGGAGGACTCCACAAAAAGTTGTTGCAACATGGAGCATTCATGACAAATAATACAGACCAGTGTGACTGAGATCGTAAAGCACGATAATGGTGCAATGATTTTATCACTGTCTTATTGCCGGGACACGGACAGGTTGGTTGACATTATGATCACCATCATTGTAATTTTTTTTTTTAATAAATACAATTTCTTAGATTTGGAAAACAGATCTTACTTGTGCACAAAAACTGTCGCTCTCTCATCCTCCTTTGCCCACAGAGTTCATTAAACAAACTACTGTGCAGAGCCAGTTTAACACACAGGGGACTGCAAAATACCCTTTAAAAAGCTTTCTTATTGAACAACACATACCTGGAACGAAAACTAAGAAATGGACCGTCTCTTGACACTTTCTCCAGATCTATGAAACAGCTTTAAAATGCTTTTTTTTTTTAAGTTATTGTGTTTTTATGCTTTATCTGTGCTTATGTGTAAGTCATGTTTATTGCTTGAGTTATCTTTCACGTTTAACGGTTGTGTTTTTCTGTAATTAATTTGCTCATGCGCGTTTTCTTAAACTTAGATTGTTTTCTTCATTTTTTTTATGTTTAGACATTTAAAATAATAAGAAAAAAACCCACCCCATCAACCTGCTATCAACTGCGATTAAAATGTTGCCTGTACGGTTAAATCTGGCACATTTAGATGATGGAATCATACCTCTCTATTAGTGGATGTGTTTCATGCCATTTAAAATATCAATGCAAATTAGCCAAAACATAAACATGCATTTTCTATTATGAATCAATTAAGAATTTTTAATTAGGAACACTAAAACGGTGAGCGATTAAATTGAAGTCTATGTGAAGTGTTCTCTGACAAACACTGAGAAGCAAGCAGAATTTATAGCAATTTCTCAAAACAAACAAACTAGAAGATTTATTAAGCATAAATTAATATCAATAGATTTTCCTTGTGATTGGCTAATTGATTTCCTAATCAATATATCTTAAGTCCTATACAGTTACGCACATTATCTCACCAACATCAGTTATTCTTCAGCTAATAACTTCTACAGTGACACATGATCAGATGAGTCTATGTGTACTCTGCCTATGTGTGTGTGCATGAACATGTATGTTTGCATGACGAATAGTGCACACTCAGGAAATGCCATTATGTTTACTAATGGTAAAATGATGTCAGAGAGGCTTTTTGAGCCACTTAGCTCTGCCAGTAGATCAATAGTATAGCTCTGGGATTATTTACGCTGTCCACATCTCATTTTAGGGTTACATCTTGATCATCACTCACTGATAAATGTGTGTTTCTGTCACAGACTGCTGAATAGAACAGTTGTTTTGGGTCAAACAACCATTTTGATGATCCTGATTAGGCATAGTGGGTGTCTATTGTGGTATTGATTTTTCAGTCATCCTGGCTGAGATCATCTGCTAAGTGGGGTGACACATAGAACTGAACATAGACTTGAAACTTTAGGGAATTTATTGACCATGAGAAAGACTGAAAGGTGCATACTCACAATTCTGTTAGAGATAGTAGGGGTAAATTGATTATTTACACTGATCACATTTCTTTAAAAGAAAAAAACAGAGAACATGCGCACACACACACACACACACACACACACACACACACACACACACACACACACACACACACACACACACACACACACACACACAGACAGACAGCAGAATTTATTGTAACAGAAAGAATACTTGATCTGATATAACTGAATGAGGGTCATGTGAGTGCATGATGTGCGGTTTTATTGTGAGTCCTTCTAATTGTACAGATTCCATGTGCAGGGTTATAAAAAAGATGTCAAAAAAATTAAATTAACTATTTTCCAAACTGACACAGTAATAAACATCCAATGTTTGCTTCACCGGCAATCTTAAAAAACACATTTTGCTTAGAAATCCAAGGAGCTTCACGCCCCCCAGAGTGTGTTTACCGCTTCTTCTTTTTCAGTAGTCCTTCTCTTTGAATCTGACAACGCATTCTTTATTTCAATATCTCAGTGCCAGCCCACGGAGGCCAAGCAGCGACAAGTGATGTAAAGATCTTGTAACATTCCATCTTTGATTCCTGAACCTCTGCCACAGTCCTGCCAAAGCCCCTGCTGCGCTTTGCTCCTGTGCCTCCCCACCTTTCCAGCGCCGTCACAGATGAGAGAGGAATACAAATGTCTGCAGTCCCTAAAGCTCAGTCCCCACCCCCTCCTGCTGTATCCCCTCTCCCACATCCCCACCACCCTCTGCCTGCCTCCCTCCATCCCTGACTACTCCCGTCCAAGGACAGCCAAAGACATTCTCTTGGGTGAGATAAGAGTGATTTCAACCAACCCAACATGGCAGCGCTTTCACTGCCGCCTGGGGTTGCTACTGCTGGAGCCACATTGAGATTGAGACTTTGAATGCATATGTTTGACTTTCTGTCGCATTGCCAGTGATGTGTCACACTGGAAAATCATCCACCAACCATGCAGCATATCAAGGCATGAAGCACTTGTCATGTTACAGATATGCTATGTGTGACCCAGGTTGGGAAGCCAAGTCCTGCAGCATGAATGATGAATGAAAGGCAGATACCACATGACTTATGTTTTCTATGAGTGTCTTCTCTGTTTTGCCTTTTACCCTATGCCACATCAATGTTTACGCTTTCACATGATTGATCGCAAGATGCCCACACTAAGTCAGTATATTTTGTTTGTGGCCCACGTGATGCTGAGGGCATTAATACTTAAAAGTAAGTATTTTTCTGCCTGCCTGTCAATACAGTTGAATTATTCAATAATATCACTCAGTGTTTCAACATTCAACTTGCTAAAGAATTAAATAATTTCTCTACTTAAATCAGTTAATAAGGATTTTGTGTGAGAAATTAGGACACTTTTAAAATGTTTGTCACTGAGATGGAGAAATGTGGATTAAATGCACCAGGCCACACGTGAATGCCAATATCATGAATTTGTATTTGCACTCACGTCCAGTTCTTGACAGGGAATGTATGGGTTTTATGACCATCATCTGGGAAGTTATTTGGCTCCAAAAGGACAAAGCCGAAAGAGGTGATTAAAAGCAGAATGGAATGTCACACCTAATAGATACAAAGCTAGATGGGAGAAAATGTGAAAAGTGAGAAGGAGGAGGAGTGGACAGCAACGGGAGAGAAAAAAGATCAGTTTATATGTGTGAGTGTGTTTGTGAATGAGCATGTGTCTGACAGAGCGTATCGGTGCATGTGCACGTGTGTTCTATGTGTGTGTCCACGTGAATGGCCTGTAAAGAAACCTCAGTGTGTGTGACTGTAGGTGTGCTTAGCTCCCCCAATTTCAGGTGTAATTACCCGGACAGAAAAAGAGAGCTAAGTGAACTTGACAGATCCCTCTCGAGTCCCCTTTTCTCAGCCACAGCCTCCTCCCAAGCTCTTCTATATAAGAGTAGAAGGATAAGATTTACAGCTATTAAATGTGCAATATACACCACCTTGGCCAACAGGATAAAGTTAAGTCATTGCCTTCACCTGTATTGTCCAATCCGACTTTGTGAATATAGTAGGATCAGTGAGAGTATATATGTTACATGAAAAGTAATCCTTTGAATGGGAGTACAAGCCTGGCCTTGTTGTAGCAAAATTTTCTTCAAATTCCCATTGTTTCTACGCCTTCCTTTCAGTGGTTCTATTTCTTTATGAACTGCCTGTTACCTCTCCTTAAAGCTCTTAACTTACACCTCGGAGGTATACCAATTTCATTTCACTCCTAGCTTACACTTTCGGATTGTTTTGGTGTTCTGAATGACTTTGCCGCACTCACTGTAAGCCTGCCTCTTGACCTAGTAAAGATTCCGCTTTCTGAGTCTGTTTTTGGGCATTACATCTATGAACCAGTGTTACTTGTGCTGCCAAAAAAGTGCAGCAACTGGAAGTTGCCCAGTTCTCCCACTCTCCTCCAAATTTGGCTGCTCATTCTTTCACTGAAGCATTTCCAAGATAAGGTAGCACATGTTCCAGTCCTGGTTGCAAAGTGTATACCCTACACAATCTTTACAGTGACAGAAAGCTAGCCAAATTCATCTTTGACTGTTCTCTTGTTGATGGCTTTCTTGGCTGCAGCATGTTGTAGCAAAATTTCCTTACAACCCATGCCCTGCTCCAAAAACCTCAAAAGGTGTAGGATATATAAGCATAACTTTAGGCATCCTTTATCTTCACCTGCACTGTCTGTGATATTTTTGCAGTATATGTGAAGGTACACAACATGCTTGGTAAACAATTTTATCAACTCGACCACAGGTTTGAAATTTGGAAGGTATAGAGGCATCTCTTTCGCAAGCTTCAATAAAAGAGCTCCCCTATGTATTGCATAAATTGTTGCTGGAAAAAACAGTAGAAGGCATGCTGCATGGCAGGGGCCAAACTAAATTATGAAGCTTTACATGAGGATACGATGTTTAACATTTAGTACTGTTTTACTTCCATATATGCTGAATGTGGGGACTAAACATCAGTATGATTCACTGACTGTCCTTTATAATTTGTAATTTGACTGACAAAAATAGCACTACACAAATTGTGAAATTGTTCATTTCTTTTGATTTTTTTTTCTTTTTTATTGCCATTTTAAAATGGAATTCTAAAACAATGTAAGCCAGAATGAAGTCACACAAAATCATTCTCAGTAAGGTCACAGACCAAGATTCACCCTTGGGCAAGGTGATAGAGCTGGCAGGTGGTGGAAACAGGGATGCATAGGAAAACAGGCAACAACATAATTCAGCCTGAAAAATGAACCAGGGAAAGAGCTTCTGATGTACTTTAGAACAGCAACAGACACTAGGCATAAAGGCATAAATATTAAAAATATGCAGTTAAATTTCAGATGTTCTTGTCTTAAATGTGCAGTTGGTGTGCAAAATATACTAATAGTATATATGTTTCTCTATGATATAAATGTAATGGATGAAATTATATATAATTAACTGTTCAGACAGTCTGCCCTCAGAACAAATATTAATATTTGCTATTTTTGCATTCATTTGCTGTTATAATGTTTTCATATATTTGGTAACCGCAGGCAGGAAACACAGCATACTGACATTGCAATAAAGCCTCTTTATCACAAAAATTTTTGGGTGCTTCTAGTGTGAAAACAGGACATAGACTGTAGTCAGATCTGCTGACAGTGAATGCACACACCCACACGAAAAAAGCAGATCCACACTGTTTATTTCCAACCAGCCCTCCAAGTGAAAATTGGGAAAACCTCCTCTTCAGGTTTTCAGCTAATAACAGGAAGACATTTTCAGTTACAGTTTCTAATGATTATATGCTGGTTGGAGGAAAAAAAACGTTTACTGCTGTGACCTGTGCTCCAGTATTTGGCACTTTAATATAAATATGGACAGGAACATATATCACGCAAAAAGTAACTCGTTTACACCCCCGCAATCAGTTGTTCTTGCTGAGACTCACTAAAACATCAAAATCCATGTTTTTTACTTCTCAACAAACTACATGGCTAGGAAAGTCCAATCACTGAATGAAAAATATGGATTAAACCAGCAGAAAGTGCCCATTTAAGAAGCAAAGCTCAACTGTAGACTTAAGCTAAGGGAAATCCTAAGTGGTGTTGCTGATATTAACTGGAAACCTCTCTGATGTCACGACACTTTCCAGAGCTGTATTTTTTTTTCTTTAAGTTTATGCCAAAACTGCAACAGTGTTTCCATCAGGTTCTCTGCTTTCTGCACCATTAGCTGTGTATTTCCCAGAGTCATCTTATCTTGAGGAACATTCACACATCAGAACATGTTCTTGAATAAAACATCTGCCAGCAATGCTGTCAGATAAGCTCGTCTCTTAATCATTTCCTGTGGTGTGGACAAGCCTTGACAAGCTGTTGGTAATAAACATATTTACAAGTGTTGGTCAGTTTAAGGTTTGTTTCATCAATAAGATGCTAAATACTTACCTATCAATAACCAAGAGCCATATTCACATTAAGTTATTGATTTTATTTTGACATTTTTTAGTTTGTTAGTCTAAAAAGAAATTATAAAGGTACTGACAGGCTTGTCATCATTGATCTCAATGCAGAGAGATATCGAGATGAGATTCTGCAACCAGCGATAATCCCATATCTCCACAGTCTTGGCCTAATCTCTATCCTGCAACGCAAGGTTTATTTGAGACTACCTCCAGAATTTGGGAGTTGAGAGGATGGAATGGCCTGCCTGCAGTCCTCGCCTCAACCCCATTGAACACTTGCGGGATCAGCTTGGGCGGGTCTTTCCTGCCAGAGTTACCAACACAAACACATTTTGGTTGGTTGAAGAATGGGATGCCATCTCACAGCAGTCTGTGACCAAGCTGGTGACCAGCATGAGACTGTTGTGGCTGTGTATGGTTCTTCCACATGCTACTGAGGCCCCTGTTGGTTAAATTAATAAATTGTTAAATTGCCAATAAGTCTTGTTTCTTCAGACTTCATTCATCCAATCTAATAAACGACACCAAAAAAGAATCAATACCAGAATAAGCTGTTTGGCATTGGCAGAGAAGATTTGGCAAGTTTTTCATGGGTGCAGCACACATACTCAACTCTGCTGCTCAGCTATCAACTGCATTTTCCTTATAAATGTGACTCCATTTAAGGGGTAATAAACAGGTATAAGCTTAATTGGTAAGAAGTGTTGTTACAAGAAATAATAGACCAAACACAAACTGAATTACTTTTCGTCCTAAGTTTATTTAGCTCATGTAAGTAACTAATGTAATTTTAATAAACTTTAAGGACATGCGACTAATACAGGTGCTGATCGTAAAAGTAGAATATCATGAAAAAGTTGAATTATTTCAGTAATTCCATTCAAAAGTGAAACTTGTATATCATATTCATTCATTACACACAGACTGATATATTTCAAATGTTTGTTTCTTTTAATTTTGATAATTATAACTGACAATTAATGAAAACCCCAAATTCAGTATCTCAGAAAATTAGAATATTGTGAAAAGGTTCAATATTGAAGACACCTGGTGCCACACTCTAATCAGCTACTTAACTCAAAACACCTACAAAGACCTTTAAATGGTCTCTCAGTCTAGTTCTGTAGGCTACACAATCATGGGGAAGACTGCTGACTTGACAGTTGTCCAAAAGACGACTTTTGACACCTTGCACAAGGAGGGCAAGACACAAAAGGTCATTGCTAAAGAGGCTGGCTGTTAACAGAGCTCTGAGTCCAAGCACATTAATAGAGAGGCGAAGGGAAGGAAAAAGATGTGGTAGAAAAATCCATATAAGCAATAGGGATACCCGCACCCTGGAGAGGATTGTGAAACAAAAGCCAAAAATGTGGGGGAGATTAACAAAGAGTGGACTGCAGGAGATGCAGATTTCATTTTCCAATAGGACTTGGCACGTGCACACAGTGCCAAAGCTACCAGTACCTGCTTTAAGGACCATGGGATCCCTGTTCTTAATTGGCCAGCAAGCTCGCCTGACCTTAACCCCATAGAAAATCTATGGGCTATTGTGAAGAGGAAGATGCGATACGCCAGAGCCAACAATTCAGAAGAGCTGAAGGCCACTATCAGAGCAACCTGGGCTCTCATAACACCTGAGCAGTGCCACAGACTGATCGACTCCATGCCAGGCCGCATTGCTGCAGTAATCCAGGCAAAAGGAGCCCCAACTAAGTATTGAGTGCTGTACATGCTCATACTTTTCATGTTCATACTTTTCAGTTAGCTAACATCTATAAAAATTATTTTTTTGTATTGGGCTAAAGGAATATTCTAATGTTCTGAGATACTAAATTTGGGGGTTTCATTAGTTGTCAGTTATAATCATCAAAATTAAAAGAAATAAACATTTGAAATATATCAGTCTGTGTGTAATGAATGAATATGATATACAAGTTTCACTTTTGAATGGAATTACTGAAATAAATCAACTTTTTCATGATATTCTTATTTTATGACCAGCACCTGTACATACTGTCAGATTAGTAGAAATATCTATTTTTTCATGGTCCTGGGGTTCATTTGTATATTTTGTTTCACTTTGAAAAACATTTCCCTTCATGTGTCATAATTTGTTGTACTTCCTGCCCTTGTGTTTTTCCCCATCTTGCAATTTTCTGTTCTGCTTTGATTGTTTTCACTTGCTCCCATACTCGACTCAATTTGTATTTAGTTAGTATGTTTCTGTTTTGGTGCCTGACCCAGAGGGTTGACTTTTGTGGGGTTTTGGTTTCTTTTGGTTTTGAGAAGGTTTTATGTTCTGGCTCTATATTGGTTTTGGCCTTCTGTTTTTTCATGTTCACTGTTGCTGTTTAGTTTCTTTGTTATTTATGCCTCCAGTTCAGTTATAGATGGCTATAACTAAACTATTGTCTTATTCCCCTGTTTAGTTGTGTCAAGTTCTTTATTAGTCTTGCCTTAGTCTGTAGTTACTTCCTATTTTATTTTGATAATATTTTGTCTTTGCTGCTTTTTATTTAGATTACTTCCCTTGTCTGGGCTTTTGTGATTAGTTTCCTCTCCGATTTCCTCTTCCCTCATTACCTTATGTGTATTTATACCTCAGTTCTCCCCTTGCTCTGTGTCATGCCATCTTGTTTCTTGTTCCCAGTTTCTGTTACTTTGCATCCTGGTCTGGCGTCATCCAGTTTCCCATCTCCGTGTATCCTAGCATTATGGTTCCTGTAGTTTCTTGTTTTCCTTGTGTTCCTGTGTTTCCTTCTGGATTTGGATTGCCTTCAATAAAGAGCTGGTTTCATTTAATCCCTGCCTGCCTCCAATAAATACAACAGTCTACATCAGGTTTTTGTTTTTTGTTTTACTTTTTTTGGGGGGGGGGGTTACCAGCTTTCATAATGCTTTTTCTTTACAGTAGTTTCAGTTTGCTGCCCGGTTTAGTACCAGTTTCTTCTTGTGATTCAGTATGGACTGGAGTTTTGAAGTTAGCCATGTGTTGCTTACCCTGCTCTGTGTCCTCTGACAGCAATGGCCAAATGCATTTAATGTCTTTAAAGAAGTACTCCACATTAAAATATGTTTTTTGATCCGTACTGGGAAGAAAGACAACAAGAAAATTTGAGCACAGAAAATGGCTCCACACACCATCTGCTGTTTTAAATAATCTTGAACCTTGCAGAGGCAGAACTGGCTTATGTAGCGACCTGCTATATAAGCCAGGGCTTATGGAGTGTATCAGTACCTTTGAGCATAAGTAAAGTGGGAGCCAACCCCTCACACTGTCCTCTTCACTGCACCAATGTCTGCTTCAGGGGATTCTGCAGGAGAATGGTCCTCCACCTGAAAAGAACATGGTTCCTTCCCTCTGTCATTCTCAATGTTAACCTGGCCTGGGGATGTCACTGAACAACTCGTACCTCACGCATTTACCAACCCAATCTCAGGTTCTTACACACTGTCTTTTAGCATTTTTTTAAATTCAGTAGTGGATGGCATTAATTTCAGAGCCAGAAGTAGCCAGTAAGTAATTTCTTAAGTTAATGAAATTCCATTCCCATGATGAATCAGACTGCAGTCATGTTTAACTTGTGCTTTTCATCAAAACTATGTACGTTTGTCTGGCTGCACTGTGCTTGAGTTGATCTTTGGTGATCTGAAAAAGTGGCAGCAACATTTAACTGTTGCTGTTGAGACAATCAACCTGTACTGAAATCTTACAGTATTTATGATCTAGTAATAGTATTTGTGGAAATGGAAATGTATTAAGAAGTGCTTACAATGTAATCCCAGACAGTGAATATTTTCCACTTCTAATGCTTAACGCTTAATAATATTAAGAAAATAGAAGTGAGAAAGGGTGGGCATGATATTACTTGTGTTGCAATTTCAAATATAGTTTCCAAATATTGTTTCCACCATCCTTCAACACTGTCTAATCTGCCTTGCACCATTTCAAAAGCGTACACACACATGCACACACACACAGATGTGTCAGTGTCAGCAGAATGCAGTTTTATAATCAATTTGGACTCGAGGGTGGAGTGGGTTGATGTTCCTTACAGCAAAGCAAATCCCAAAGTGACTGTTGCTCATATAGTGCAAGCAGTGCAATCAATTTCACCAGTCTGACCATTGGAGAGATGGGTGTTGGGAAAGATATGAGCTGAGCTAGAGCTGGTGCAGAGTGTGACACTTTCCCCCATCTTCCTTTTCAGTTGGATGAGCTCAGTACTGTATGCCCACATGCAGATCTCCATTTTGACCTCATACCCCTTTTTTTGCCTTGGGGCACATTGCAGAGATACCGCTTGCTTGAGTGCATTTATACTGTAGTAATGCTGTCCTGTTGTGAAAATTAATTAATCACTGGTGGTGTGACATTTAAATTGCAGTTCTCTAATGCTGGATTTTACAGTAAAATAAAATAAATTTTAAAAATCTGCTATTATTTGTCCCTGGTTATTCAGGGACAAATAAAACAAGGGACAAATATAAGCAGACTCGCTTTTGTTGATTATTGATATTAAATACTAACATTCCACAAAAACAGCAATAGTGGGTTTAAACAATGACTGAATAAATGATGTTTATTCTAAAATGATCATTTTACAGACAGAAAGAAACTTTCTAAGGAAATGTTAGAAAATCACCGTTGCATTCACCAAAGTTGAGGCCAAATAATCTCCTCTGCAGTGGTGATTTTCAGGCCCTTTTCATTAAACCTATGCACTTTAAAAAGGATATGCTCATTTGATGTAGATTCATCAAAGTCATTTATATTCCGTCAAGGTCTCTCGGTTTTATTGCCAATCTCATAAATGTGATTCTCTGAAACTCTTGGCTCCTTTAACAGTGGGGGCATCAGGTTTTTAATCTGGCTTAAAAGCCCATTAAAACTCATGAATCAGTTGGCACGATAAGGAACTGTAGAGGACACTGTTTCCTTTCTCCTTTTAAGAACTGTGTAATTACTTCCCACATGTTTTACATAGATTAATGAGAACAGAATTTGTTAGGAATCATGGTCAGCATCACCTCATCTACAGAGATGAGGATAAATATTCACTTTGTGTGGTGAAATCACTGAGCCTAAGATCTTGTGACTTGAAAATGTCAGTTTTACATTGTCCACTCCATATTAGTTTAGCTACTGCAGTAGAGACTTATGGGATTCAAGGGTCTCGTGAAACCTTCAGTGGGCCCAGCATAAGCTACAGTCCCACTAGAAAATCAAATTGGCCCCAAAGCTGTGTACATGTCTTTCATGGCTCCATGTCTGTCAGCCCATGTTGAACACTTGAGTCAACCACAGACTAAAGTACGTTGACACCAAGAAGACACATATGGGGAAACTTCCTATAACACACATAGAAATGTGTGTTAGAATAACAAATTTTTGTTAACATAGGCTATTATATCAAACTTATAGTTTCCTGGTGGAGTTTTCCAGCAAACACACAGAAGTCTGGATTTAGTGATTTAGTGTTCATCAAAATGTGTCTCCCTGTTGTCCAACAAATATGAATCCCCTTCTTCAAAAAACAGTAACTAATAATAATAAGAAAAAAGATTTTGGTAAATAAATTCATTCCGATGATTGTGATCATATTTGAGTGCAAGGATTCTTCTTCTTCACTGTCTTTCTAGAAGCATCACCTAGCTTTTATATACAATCTTTAGTCTGATTTGCATTTATATACTTGTGCATAAGCATTACACAGCATCCATGACTTAGTGTTCTATTCCGTATTCTGCATAAAAATGCAATAGGGTACCTTTATGCTTGAATCACTAATGTGTTATGTACAAACAAAACTGACAAAGAACATTTATTCCTAATCAGTGTTGCTTTACCCGTCACCACCTTCCCACTGACTTCTGTTGCTAAGGCTTAGAGCACAGTAAATAACCTTGATTCATTACTTTTGCCTAAATTAAATTACCTTATTTACACGGTGCATGAGATTTTTTCATGTGCCCGTCTCTGTTTTTAGACCACTGCTACTCAACCTTTTCAGAGCTGTTGTAAAACATGCAAATCCATCCCAATAAGCCAAAGTGCACCTGTTGAAATCCATTGGTCTGGCCAAATCCGCCTCTTCAAAGCACCCAGAGAGAAAGCTGGACGCTTCTTTCATTCAGCAGCCTCCACGCTCTGGGCACCGCTCGAGCCCACGCACACCTGTTCAAAGTGCCGGGCGCCTCTTCCTGTCATCTAATTCCCGATTCATATCAAATGGACACATGGCTTATGTACAAACTTTTGCTTAGCTGTTTGATTCTGGATATTTTTTTGGACATATCCTACTTGCTGAAAGTGATGAATTATCCCTGTGTGTGTGTGCCTGTGAAATTTGCAGCCATACTTTGATTGTGCCTTGCTCTTATATAGTTCATGCAACACTATGCTCACTGAGTTTAATATTTTATTGCCAATAAAAAACACAGGCTATTTTAAGTAGATTGTTCTGCAGTGAGAATCTAATATTGCTTGGTTGATGACAGGCCAGAGACAGCAAGGCCAGAAAAAGATTGTAATCAATCAGTTCTTCAGTTATTCATCTTCCCATCAGTGTTCCCTGTCACCCTCTCCTCTCTTTCAGTCTCTGCTCCTCTTTTTATGTCTCCGTCTATCACCTGTTTTTTTCCATCCGGCCTTCATCCCCCTGTAGTTAGCTCACAGCTCTTTCAGCTCACTCCTGTGTCTCCAGCTGCCCCTTGATTCTCCTCCCTTCTGCTTTTCTCTTTGTCTCTTTATCCCTTCATTGCTGTCACACAGCGCTAAAGCCTCGATGATGCAAACTGACATGTTAAATATGGCTAATCGAAGGGTTTGGTGCTATTTCATTCCTTCTGGCAAAAAATCTATTTATTCTCCTTCCCTCTTTCTGTGCATCATTTATCAATGCAAAAACAAACTTGTTGCTCGAGGTTTGTAATGATGAACTGTACAAGAGTCATTAGCTTTGTATTTCAAAGAGGAATAACAATAAATTTCCTGCAATTTTTTAAGACTCAGGCCAAATTGATCTTGACATCCCTGACTGATGGCCAAGCGTACAGTTTCATAGCTGTGGGGTTTCTTGTATTGACTGCCTACTTAGTTCACATTCTAGAAATACTCTATGTTATATTATCTGTGAAACCCGCATTGCTTACATTCACATTTTCCGTCTTTGCTTTTGCTACCATACCATACCATACCATACCATACCATACCATACCATACCATACCATACCATACCATACCATACCATACCATACCATACCATACCATACCATACAATACCATACCATACCATACCATACCATACCATACCATACCATACCATACCATACCATCTTTATTCATAAAGCACTTTCAAACAACCACACCTGACACAAAGTGCTGTACATTAAAACATACAAATAAATAGGAATTAAACTAATTTCAAGGTTAAAAAACAAAACAACATAAAAGCAAACATACAGTTTAAAACTAGGTCTCACTGGAGTTGAAAGTCACAGGAAAAAAGATGGGTTTTAAGACGAACTTTTAAAAGTGGACAGTGAAGGGGCCTCTCCAACATGCAAAGGCAAGTTATTCCATAGTTTAGGAGCAATAATAGACGAAAGCCTGTCCCCTGAACTTCCTTCTTGGATCTCAGTACATCCAGGAGCAGCTGGTCTGCTGACCTGAGAGACCAACAAGGTATGTAGGCGTGAAGAAGCTCAGAGACGTAAGGTGGGCCAAGACTGTGGAAAGATTTAAAAACAAACATAAGAATTTTATAATAGATCCTAAAATACACAGGCACCCAGTGAAGTGAGGCCAGGACAGAGGTCACATGCTCTCTCTTTTGAGTTTCTGTCAGAAGTCGTGCAGTATATTTTGAACCAGCTGCAGACGTGAAAGTAGCGACTGACTGACTCCCACATAAAGTGAGTTAAAGTAATACAGACGACGATGAAATAAAAGCATGGATCACTGTTTCAAAATGCTGCCTAGAGAGAAAATATTTCAGCGTTGTCAACTGCCTCAAATGATAACAACTGGACTTAACCACAGCTCTAATTTGGCTGTCCAATTTAAAACTGTCCCCTAAAACCAGATACCCGCAAAATATACCTCCAAGGGTCCCAGGTCAACAGAGGAGGACTTACAGGGGCCACTGGGTCCAAACACCATCACCTCTGTTTTCTTTTCATTAAAATTGAAAAAGTTCAAGGCCAACCAAGCTTTAACATCATCTAGGCATTCCAGGAGATGTTTTGTGGAAGTGACATCCTTCTGTTCAAAGGCAAATAAATCTAGCAATCATCAGCATAACAATGAAGTGAGATTCCATGTCTTCTGAGGATAGAGCTCAGAGGCAGTAAATACAGTGAGAAAAGCAGTGGCCCTAGAATTGAGCCCTGTGGGATGCCATATGACAAAGAAGCAGCAGATGATTCAGAACCAAGAATTTTCACAGAAAATGTTTCATCTGCCAGGTAAGACCTAAACCATTTAAGTGCACTGCCACTGATACCCACTAAGTGATGTAGTTGAGATATTAAAATGTTGTGGTCTACTGTGTCAAAGGCAGCAGTTAAGTCAAGCAAAACCAGAACAACGTGGTTACCAGAATCACATGCAAGAAAGAGGTCATTAAAGACCCTTATTAAAGCAGATTCTGTGCTATGAAGGGTTTTAAAACCTGACTGAAAAACCTCCAGGATGCCATCTATCAAAACTGTTTCAGTTGACAAAATACAATTTTCTCTAAAACCTTATAAGGAAAAGACAGCTTGGAAATAGGCTGATAATTAGAGACAATAGAGCACTTCGTTCCCAGACTGCTGGCTTACTTGTGGTTCCTAGGATACTTCAGAGTAGAATGGGAGGCAGAGCCTTCAGCTTTCAGGCCCCTCTTCTGTGGAACCAGCTCCCAGCTTGGATTTGGGAGACAGACACCCTCTCTATTTTTAAGATTAGGCTTAAAACTTTCCTTTATGATCAAGCTTATAGTTAGGGCTGGATCAGGTGACCCTGAACCACCCCTTAGTTATGCTGTAATAGCAAACCAAATGGCTGCTGGGGGTTTCCCATGATGCACAGAGTGTTCTTTTTATAATACTCATCTTGTTGGAGAAAGTCTGTAAGTGCTTTAATTATTACGCTTTTATCATGCTTAACTGCCAGTAGAAACTCTCCCTCATGCTGTGTGCTGTGAACGTGTCACTCTCAATGACCTCGATGGAAGGAACACCACATTCTGGGAGGGAAGCAACAGGCACCAGAAGCTAATCACTTAGAGCACTTGTGTTTCCTTTTTATCTTATTCTGCTTGCTCTCTTATTATTGAAGTTATGTTATGAAAGTTTTTAGGAGCCATGAGACGTTATACAGTTAATTAGTGTGTGGCAATGAGTCGCAGCGAAGGAATGCACGTTAACCTTGAGCATTGTGTTTTTGATGCTAAGAACTGAAATCAGAAAGGCAGTGTTATCATATTTCAGAGCCGTGAGAAGTTATAGAGGTGCTTGTTCTTTATCTCATTATGTAAGGTTTGCTGTGCACACTCAAACTGTATAAAGGTGGCTCGCAGGGATCGCCCCGGCGAGCGCTTCCATGATGTCTCACTGAAATGTAACTGCTCCTTTGCAGGTAACGAACACTGAAAATGTCTTTGTTCTGAGTGATTTGTGATTCCTGGACTTCATCCTCTCTGCCTCTCTTCCACAGCATGTCTTTTGTCCTGTCTCTCTCCCCTCAGCCCCAACCGTCACAGCAGATGACTGCCCCTCCCTGAGCCTGGTTCTGCTGGAGGTTTCTTCCTGTTCAAAGGGAGTTTTTCCTTCTCACTGTCGCCAAGTGCTTGCTTATAGGGGGTCATTTTGACTGTTTGGTTTTCTCTGTATTATTATAGGGTCTTTACCTTATGTTTGTTGTGATTTGGTGCTATATGAATAAAACTGAATGGAAATTTTAATTGAAATTGTGGTTTTATGATCTTCTTATTTCAGTGTCCACAGCCCTCTTGTATCTTTCCTTCTTCGTATTTTCAGATTGATCAGCTGGTCGCTAACACTGACTGTAGGAAACATTAACCGGGCCTTACTGCAGATTCCTGTTGTTGGTAGAAATATGGATCTGTAGCTTAATGGTGTTTTTAAATTAAACTCTGAAAAACACAAAACAAATCCAAACAGTTGGGAGGCTTTTCATCTGTTTGTCTTTGTGTTTGACTTTGTGTGTGTGTGTGTTTGTGCCTGGGCGTGTGTGCGTCATTATAATCCTTCGTTGTCATTCATGGTCATTGTCCGCTCTCGCCGTGGAAGCCGATCTAAATTGATTTGTTGTACCAATCCCAGCAGAACATAATTGACCATCAAATGTCGGAAAAGTGTCTGACCAAAACATTCGAATGAGGAGCTGCCATCCAGCAGGAGCCGAGGAGGGAAAAGTAAACCCTTCTCAAAGTTTGATCTCGTCTCACGGCTTGCAAAGGACACCATCTTTTATCCTGATTTGCCTGTTTCAAACATTTTTGAACTTTTTTCCTACACAAAGACAAATCAAAACAAAGAGACACAAAATACAAGATCACAAAGTTCTGAGCAAAAAGAGACCAAGAGATCCTGTGAAAACAAAAACTATCAAAAATAGCACACAAAAATCTCCACAGTGATAAAAAAAAAAAAAAGCACGTAGCTCTTCCCCCCTGAACACCTACTGAGGGTAACCCTTGTTTTTCTTCTCCTGAGCTGAGCGGTTTGTCATATTTCAGGCCTGCTTCCAGAACAAGAATGACTGGGTGTGCATCAGAGGTTCATGGAAGGAGGACCTCTGGGCTACCCTTGGAAGAACGTGGAACCTGTTCTAATGCTTATCAGAAAGATGAGGAAAATGTCAACAAGCAGCACTTTTGCTTGAGTGAGCTCAGAAGGAGCTGGGGAGCTGGTTTTATTCTTTTTCATCAACATGGTACCGGTGCTGAGCCGGTTTGTGTCAGTGACTGGTGAGAGCATCCACATATCTTCAGGTTTGAGAACTGATTGTTACACGGTGTTACGTCGAAGACGTCGGTGACATTTCCTCAGAAGGATATTCATGCTGGACAGAATCATTCGGGAATTTCTTGCAGTAGCTCCTCCCACAGCCACCGGCATCAGCTCTGGGCCTGGTATCAGTCTGTCTTTGGTGGAAATGCATGAAACTGGTTCTGCACTGGGCAAAAGTTCGGCCTTTCTGACAGCAGCGGTGTTTGATGTTACTCCAACCACAGCCCACTGTCTCCTGGTCGACTGCATGTCCCACAACCCATTCTCTGCCATAATTCAAAGAAAACTATAAAACACCAATAAATGAGGAAATTAGAACCTCTCCCTGCATATACATCAAAATGACAAACTACTCAATTAGTGCAAAAGGACACAAATATCTGCGCAGCCCTCTCCGGCATCATTGTGAGTGTCGTTGCAATATAAGGCACCCCGAGGTCGAGACTGTTGTTGTGATTTTACATAAATTAAACAGAATGACATTTGAACTCTCAGATACTTGTTATGAATGTCTCAGACTTTGTGAGTTTTATAAAGAAGTCTGATTGTGTAGACAAGTCTTGATGAGGAAACGAGCCTGCTCACCTGAGTCCTGTGGACAGGTGGAAGGTAAAACTGGCTGCATAATCTAATTAATGTCTGTTTCTGAGTAATATCTTTAATATCTTTAAATGTTTGGCTTTGTCAGACTGAGGTTATTAATCCATTAATCAAATAAAAGTCTCAGCTCAGAGGTTTTCTAGTGTGAATTAATGTTTTTCTCGTTTCTGCTTCAAATTATCAGCAGGTAAAATAAAGACGACTTGTTTCCACTTTGATTTTGTGCGTTCTGTTTTCAGCAGCACGTTTAAACCTCCACACGAGAAAAGCACAACTGCAGCTTCCAAAGCAGGAAGGCTGTTATTAATAACCAGCTCTGTCACTGATGCAGGCCATAAATGTGGCGCTTCATTTACTCAAAAAAACGTTTCCTCTGAACATCATCCAGACAGCGATTAGACGTCAGAGGGGAACAGATGACTGTCACTGTGGAGGCAGGGCGGCGTGAAGCGCGAGGCTTTTATCTCAGGCACCTCTGATTCCTGCAGGAACAGCACCGTCCACGTTTCTCTCAGACGGCGTGTGGTCACTGACATTAATCTCTTCATTCACGCCTCTGACCGGTTCCATCACGGCACAAAAGAAGGAAAATATCTGGTTCTTTTCATCAGAACCAGAGAGCCGAGTACAAAATCCAACTCTGTGATCCAAAACTAGGCTCAGACAGTCAGACAGGCCAGCAAACCTCCAGAAAACTTTCCAAAGGGTCACTCACACTTTGAATTAGAACCAGGAGAACAAGGAGCCAACAAAACACACAGTAACACTGGAAAGAGGGACAAGAGGAATAGAAAGCTGGAGGGGGAGTGAGATATGATGATCAGGAGGGGAACAGCTGGTGCTGGATGTCCTGAGGTGGCAGGAACAGGAACACAGGCTGGAAGCAGAACTGAGATTTCAAAATAAAACAAGAAGTGAAGAAGTAGAAACCCACAGTGGATGTGATGATCTCTGTTTTTAATGAATGTGTGCGACAATGAAAAATATGTTTCTCACTATGGCAGACTTCCAGAGATTCCTCACAGCAGAACAAATTCAGGGATTTTCTGGAAAACTTTTCACAGACAGTTTTTTAGTTTAAATCTATTGGTGTGCATGAAAGTGTGTGTTGGAATTAATCTGTGACTGTACGGTTGATGCTTCTGTACGCTGGAACATGCAAACTTATCTTTAAGCTTCAGTCTTCTGAAAGGTGCTAGAAATAAAGTTATTATTATTTTCACGGTGGAAGACTCCTTCTTTAATTTTTAATAAGCACACTGCAAACAGTGACTGTAATTAATATACACTAATAACCTATTTGGTAATAACAATTAAAACTTTATTACTAAACATTAGGAATCACAATATTCAAACAATATTGTTACAATAAATGACTGAGCTGAAGAAAATATACTTTGTACTTTAGTAAATAGAGTATACTACAGTAAAAATGTCCTGTGATGGAGCTCAGGACTCCTGAACCTGCTGCTATACTGTGAGTCTGTGTGACAGCTCACCTGTCTCAGGTGGATAACAGTAGACTGGGATGTTCCTGAGTGAGGAATAACTGATTCAGTAAATAAAGTCACTGCTGTGCAGCTCTGTGGCTTCGGAGACACACGTGGATGCTATGAAGCTGCCATCAGACCAGGTGTGTCCACAGGTGAGTCTCGGTTAAACTGCTCAGTTCACTGATACAGAAACAGAGTTTTTTAGTAATGAAATCAGCATTAATGTGAAATATACAATGCAAACATGGCCCCAGTTTATCCCAGTCCACCTGCTCCAGCATCAGTGGGCCTTCTCCTCCTTTAGAGCACATCAGCAGCTTTTTGTTCCTGTGTTTCCTCTAAAGTCACGACCATCACGATGAAGTGGTCGCTTTGACATTTCCTTTATTTAAATCAAAGCCTCTTCGTTCCAGCCACAGATCTCCGTCTGGATAATCTGCACGTAAGCTTGGACAAATTGATTTCATACTTTGTAATGAGGCTCAAACTCTGAGTGCAGAGCTGCGACAGAGGGAGAAAGAAGAGCTCGGAGCTGCTGCTTTACTGATAAAATCCTTCATGTAAAAGTCAGACCTGAACACACGTTATTTTTCTGATTAAACATTTTTGTTCTGTGACAGTTTCACACGTGCGCTCATTTCCAGAATGAGGACATTTGGCACTGCATCCTGAAATCAGGCATGCTCTTTAATCTGGGCCAAAGCATCATGAGTCAAATTTAGATTGTGTATTTTTTTTTGTAGAGTTGTGACACCGGTGTGTATCTGCAGGTGTACTGGTGGAGGATTTTGCAGGGTTTTGGTTGTAAACCAGCTTTTCTGGTCTAATTCTGCTCAGGGACACATGGCACTTTAGACACGTTTCCTTTTAACTTCAGTTTTCATACGTTAGACTCATATGCTTGCTACATGCTACAGTCTTACTGGAGCAGCTGCAGTACGGCCTGCACGTACAAGAGGAGGAAACGTCATCAAGTGTGAGGCGAAGTGCTGCCGTCAGCAGGTTTTGGGTCTGTCGCAGAGCAAAGACGAAGCCGACGAAATCACACAAAGCCAAAGTGAAGCAGGCAAAGAAAAGTGTTTAAGATTCTAACAAAAATGAAAGTCTGTGATGGCATATTACAGCCACTCGGGGTAAAAATAAATAAAATTAGGGGCAAGGTGGCATCAAATTTTGAGAAAGTCACATTTTAGAGAAAAAAAGATTTTTCAGAACTGTACGAGGGCAAATTGTTACACATAGTTTTTCAGCACTTCGACCTGAATACTCGAGAATGTGGCACCGAAAGGCGGAGGACTAACATCCTGCGCCTGCCTCTGATGCAGCGTCATCATCGTACAGTCGATCCAGACTGAAGTGGACCTGTGAAATGTGTGGAAGTGCCTCGAACACCAAACTCGGCCCCTGAACAGGATGGAGGTGATACATAATTACAAACATCTGTCAGAATCCAGTTGCAGTCCGGGGGTTGTGATGCTGCATGAAAATGATCCACAGAGCCACCGGCTGACTGGCAGCACCAAAACCAAAGATTCATCATCGGTGTGTACTTGTATGTGGACAGGTTAATGGTAAAGTTGTCCTGAATCCTAAATGCTAATCTTTTTTTGGAGTGGATGTGAACTGTGACCTTCAGGCCTCTCACCTGTGTGCTTTCCATTTGCTGTATAAATACAGACGAGCTTTGCGGCAGCAGATTGTCAGCGTTAGCTTCAGCCTGTCATTTTCACATTTCCACCTCTTTATATTTGCCTCCCTGCAAAGTGCCCTGCAGTTTAGAGCCTGCTGTTGCTCGAGCCTCTGAATCTGCAGCCTTCAGTCGAAGGGTTTTATTCAGCTGCTGATCATTTAAACTGAAATTAGCTGAAATTGCTCTCCTCCAGCACTCTGCCAAACGCAGCTCAAGGTTGATTGGGTCACGGTATTTACCACGCAGCCTCCTGAGGTGTGAAACTAGCATTTGGAGAGTGACATCAAACTGTGCTGCTGACATTCAGAAAATACAGCCTGAAGCAGCGACGATGAACCGCAGTGTCATTTCAGCTCAGACGACTTCACAGCCTGCTGCTGCAGCGACTCTCGTTTTCAGGAGCGAATGAAACGCTCACCAGGGAGGGCAGCCTGAATTTCTTCCTCTAGTCTTCCTTTTTGTTTTTGAGTCATGTGTAGAAGTGTGTGAGTGCTCCCAGTCAGCAGAGTGCTTTAAAATAAGCTTCCTGAAGTGAAGCAGCGGGGAGAAGTCTCATCGTTATGATTAGAATCACATTGGAGCCCAAAGACTGAGACACAGATCACCCACTGCTTCAGTGCTGGACACGGAGCTTTCACTCAAATGCTCCAGAAGGCTCCAGCAGCACAATCACGGTCCAGAGGTCCACTCCAGGGACTCCAGATAGCTGGGGTGAGACCTCAGTCAGCCACCTGCATCGCCATCCACCTGTCAGCCAGCGAGGCCACGCCCCTAATAATGCAAACTTTAAACAGGTGAGTTATAGAAACATAGGTCCTGAACAGTGGGTCATTACTGCTGGAAAATGAATCATTAGGATGATTTCATTCTCTCCCCGAGCCAAAAGAAAAAAATGACAAAAGCCAAAGATTCCACATTTAGGAAGTTTAGGGATCGCAGGGCTGTGGTGGTGACTTTAAATTAAATGTTGTTAATTTCTCACACTGTGATCACATGTACAGGAAGGGTGGCAAACTAGTCTCACACAGTATCTCAGATGCAGCGTCATTCTTCAGCCCCAGAGGGGTTTCACCCAAATGATGCGCCTGAACCTTATCATAAAAATAGTTTCATGGTGTTTGGGCTGCTGCCAGCAGTTTCTCAGTTGCAGGCTCAGATGATTTGGCAGAAAACAAATCAGACACATTTTTTTTATTTGTGGTGATCCAGGTAAAAGTACTTTTTCTGCTCAGAGTCCCAGAGGAAGGCCCGAGGGCCGATTAAAGACTCCTCTTTCAAAATAAAAGCCAGTGCAGTGACAGAAAGCCGGGGGGTGATCTCCTGTGTGTTTCTGAGCATTTCCAAGGCAAAGCCTGAACCTCTCTGTGCCAAAGCTGCTTCATTTCTACCAGGAAAACTGAAGGTGAGCCCTCACAGAGGCTCTTCTGGCCCGCTTTGCTTTCAGTTGTTGTTATTTAACTCAGTGCAGCATCGTGAGGAATTTGCATCACCAGGACTGGCGAACGTGGAGAGTTTTTCCTTCAGCTGTGGGAAACATTTACATTTAAAAGCTGGGAGGTTTTCACCCTCCCTCCTCTGCAGTGTCCCTCCTGCTCTTATTTTTCCACATCTCCTTTTCTTATTTCTCTCCCCATCAATCCCTCCCGTCTCGCTCGTCCTCCACCTTCGCCCTCCTCTCCCTGTGCTGCAGACGCTGTAATGGACTGCCTCTGTGGATCAATGCCGAGGGGGGAGAGAGAGGGGAGGGCGGCCGGAGACAGAGGAGCTTTTCAGAGAAGATTTGACTGCAGGCCAAGGACAGACTGCAGGAGATAAAGAGGTGAGGCGGGGGGTGAAGTGAAGGACACAGAAAAGTCTGTTTGTGGTGATTTCATACAAGTTTTATTGATCATTTTTCAGGAGAAAACAAAGAAAAACTAAATTAGACCCACACAACAAAAAATACCAAATAAATAAATCAGAATAAGAATAAATCACACATATGGAAGTGGAGGGGGGGGGGCAGCAGGCTGTACATTTGGATATTTTAGGATGGGAGACTGTGAGGACTGACTGACTCAATCATTTTTCAGCTGCAGGTTTCCTCTCGGGATAACCCCGTGTTTCCAGTGTTAGGAAGGTGGTCATATCACCATGGTAACTGATGCTGCAAACCCAACCTGCTCTGGAGCAGAAAATGTTCCAGTTTAGAGATCCACAGGTACAAACCCGCCACCTACTGACCAATCAGATGTCTGGAAAATAGTGTCACAATTCCTGGAAGATCTATTTGAACTGCGAGCTTAAAGACGTGCTGCACATGAACAGAGCTGATGAATGAGGAGTTTTTCAGCTGAAGTTCTGATTCTGGACCAGTGGGAGACTTTTAAAGCCTCCATCTTCTTTTCCAGGGTGACATTACACCAATACCTACGAGACGGCGCTGTAGGCCCACTTTCAGACTGATTTTAACACAGCAAGCCCAAAAATATCAACTAGTGTAAATTAGTTATGAATATTTTGAAAAAAGAGCCAGATGTGTTCATCTGTTCATCTCTCTTTTCTTTCCTTTATGAGGTGGACGGTCTCCCAACACCAGAAAATCAAATCTCATCAAGTCAGAAATCGGAGAAAGAAAAGGAGGATGGAGGGAACATGGAGACCTAAAGAGAGGAAGAATACCCAGAGGAGGAAGAGGAGAGACTCACATTCTTGTGCTGTGCTCAGACGAAATCACTTTCGCGCTGCAGACGGATGTTCAGGTCGATGAGGTCTGCGGTGGCTCCCAGCGGATCCTGAACAAAAATCCTTCGTAATGGGCACCAAAGGGAGAAGCAACACACACACACAGGGTGGCACCAATCACCCAGCACCCAGAGACGGATAGTTATCAGGGTCTCCTGTATCGATTTCTCTCACAGAAGTATTTACGGGGAGAAAAGAAATAGTTATTGTCCGCGGGGCAGCGAAGGTATTTATCTGCTTTAACTGGCCCACGGCTCTTTTTCACCGCCTCTGTGCTGGATGCCTCGCCCCACAAGTCAGGGAGGTGACAGCCGGAGAGAAACCTAATGATCTGACGGCGGTGGTGGGAGGAGGCGATCAGAGACCAGTCGGTGTGAAAAGTGAGTCGCCCGGAGCCGAGAGGCCCAGCTGAGCTGCTCCAGTTTCACCATCAGGAGATAAATGCAGGCTGTCGGTCGGAGCCGGAGCCAATTATTCCTGCTTAGAAAAATGTTGGAGAATGCTTTTGTTGATTTAGTTAAGGAGTTGAAGACGACCTTTTCCACTCAACTGTTAAACTTCTGCCACCATCTTTGCAGTTCCTATTTTCTGCCTTAGATTTCTGTTCTGGGTTCTGCGGTCGTTGGAGATCTGATGATCCACAGCAACAGCAGAGCTGGGTTTGGTAAATATAACCTGCTTACTGTGGGACATAATGGTGACTTTAGTGTTTTGATCACAGGCCAGATACAAACGTTTCTGTGTCAGGCACTGAAACACTCACTGAAATGGAAACGTGCAGCAGTGAGAATATTATTCTGCTGCCGCCAAGCATCTGCTGAGCACCTCTCTTCATCCAGTCATATGCTGTATTCATGAAATGAAGTCTCAAAGGTTTACCAGGAAGGGGGCGGTTAGCCCACTTTTGGAAGACAAACCGCAGTCATACAAACAAAATCAAAAAACTGTCCAATGCGTTCCTATCCTGGGGAGTCACATGATGCCGTTTTGTCAGATCTCACTGTTCCACAAATGTGTTGTGCAGCAGGATTGTCCTTTGACAGCTCACACTCCTGTTTTAGAGGCCTACAGTGTCCATGTCAGGAAACTGAAGAGGCAGTAAAAGCTGCACGTTTATCAGCCTGAATTACGGCCTGTTCGGATCTTTGTGTTTTGCTCTTGCTCATCAAACGTGCACGTTTATGATTCCAGGCTCCAGCAGCCTCACCTGTTTCCTGTTTCCTGTTTCCTGTTAGCAGCAGGAGGTTAAAAACCAAACTGTCACAAACCCTGAGCCCTTACCCTGAACGACAATCAACAAAAGTCATCTGTCATCATCCAGATATGAGCCGGGTAGATTTCTGCCTTTGAAGGTTGGCGGACTAACTTCTTTTAATTGTTCAACCGACACACTCAGCAGTAAACTCCCGCAGACCAGCAGCACGATGTGTCTTTCCAGAACAGCATCAAGCCAGAAATACTCATGGAGTTTGTTTTACTGATGTGTGTCCATGTACACAAACTAAAGTTGTTTCAGTTTTAAAACCCCGTCACACAGCCCCTCACACCAGACCTCAATCAATCATTTCCACACTTTCTTTAGCAAAACTTTTATACTAAAGCTGTTTGCTTCCTTTTAGGCAGTAAAGGTTTGGGTTAAACTGGTAAAACATTTTTCTAGACTTTAGACCACGTTAGACTTTTATGCTACAAGCTGCTTTAATCTGGATGTGAATACCAGGCTGGGGTTAAAGACACTTCAACACGTGGACTGGTGGAGTCGGGATCCAGCCGTCACCCTTCCATTTAGTGATCGAGCCTTTTACCTTCTGAGCCAGAGCTGTGGCTCCTCTTTCCAAAGCAGACACGGTGCAGACAACAAATATTCCTCAACTGAAACAAGAATTAAATAATTCATGTTCATGTGCTTTCAAGCTGTAGCCAAATGGTGGAAGGCTTCTGGCTTGGTGGACGCAGAATCTCATCTCTTACCTGTTGGCTTCATCAGGTGGTGGCCTCCAGCTCGCAGTGGAACGGTTCACAGCCGAGTGTGAAGCGGCTGGCATGAGAATTAGCACCTCTAAGTCTGAGGCCATGGTGCCCACTCCGGCTCAGGGATGAGTTGCTGTCCCAGGTGGAGGAGTTTAAGATCTTGTTCATGAGTGACGGGAGAAGGGAACGGGAGATTGACAGACGGATCAGGGCTGCGTCTGCAGTGATGTGGACGCTGCACCGGTCCATCATGGTGAAGAGGGAGCTGAGTGTGAAAGTGAAGCTGTCGATTTACCGGCCAGTCTATGTCCCTGCCTTCATCACAACATGGAGGATACAAGCAGCAGAAAGTAGTTTCCTCCAAAGGTGGCTCGCCTCTTCCTTAGAGATAGAGTGAGGAGTGCAGACATTCAAGAGGAGTACAGAGTAGGGTCACTACTCTTCCACACTGAAAGGAGTCAGGTGAGCTAAAGTTACAGAGCAGCCCCCGGGTAGACATGCTAGAGAGGTGATATCGCTCAGCTGGCCTTGGAACACCCATCCATCCCCCCGGATGAGCTGGAGGAGGTGGGAGAGGGAGGTCTGGGCTTCTCTGCTTAGGCAGATGCCCCCACGACCCGGCCTGAGTAAGTGGTAAAAAGATGATGATGTAGCTAATATATTCACCAACCACGGCCAAAAAGAGGCACCAAACACTGCAGTTCCTCTGATTTCCACTTGGGGCTGTCTTCTAAGTTAAACTGTCCAGTGCAGTCAAATTTTACTATATTATTTTGATTCACAGTGACAATAAGGTAACAATAGTTACCTTGAAAAAGTAATCTGATTACTGATTACACCTTTAAAAAGTAACTTAGTTACTTTACTGATTGCTTAATTTTAGAAGTAACTTAGTTAGATTACAAGTTACTTTCTTAGTTACACTTAACAGCTGCAGGTGTTGTGCCAAAAAGTGACCGTCTGTATCTAAACGGCTGTAAATGACTTGTTGACCTGTAATCTGTGAATCGTGTGTCAAACATCTCTCATGAATGATATCAGGTCATTCTGAGAAACAGCATTTCTATCACAGGGTAGAAGCTGCACTCAGTTTTTTGCAAAGTGACTTTTATATATTCATTTTTTTATCGAGGTACAAACTGTCACTGACATTAAAAATGTCATTTTAAACAGAAATGTTTAAACAGTTACTTAGCAACGCGTTACTGCCATCACTGTTACAGAACTAATATTGTACTGAACTAAAAGTAGTAACACCACACTGAAAATGCTCCATCATGATTATTATTACTTTTTCATTTTTCTGTTGAATTCAAATTATTTCAGATTTTCATAGAATTAGCATATACACCAATCGGCCATAACATAACAGATAACAATGATTATCTCTTCATCACAAGTGAACATTTTGTCCTCAAAGTTGATGTTAGAAGCAGGAAAAAAGGGGGGGGGTCAGAGCAGCTAGCATAGCTGCAGACCAGTCAGGGTGACCACGGAGCAATAAAAGAAGGTGGCCTGGTCTGATGAATCCTGTTTTCTTTTACATCACGTGGATGGCCGAGTGCATGTGTGTCATTTACCTGGGGAACACCTGGCACCAGGATGCACTATGGGAAGAAGGCGAGCCAGTGGAGGCAGTGTGATGCTTTGGACAATGTTCTGTTGGGAAACCTTGGGTTCTGCCATCTATGTGGATGTTCTAAGCATTGCTGCAGACCATGTACACCCTTTTAAGGAAACAGTACTGCCTGATGGCTGCCTCTTTCAGCAGGACAATGCTCCCTGCCGTGAAGCAAACACGGTTCAAGAATGGTTTGAGGAGCACAACAATGAGTTTAAGGTGTTGACTCGGCCTCCTAATTCCCCCAAGTTTTCAGTCCAATCGAGCATCTGTGGGATGGACAAACCAGTCGGATCCATGGAGGTTCCACTTCGCAGCTTCCAGGAGTGGAAGAAGGTGGTGCACCAAAAAATACAACTTCATAACTTCATGTTGCATTATTCTGCAGACATAAATAAGTTTGAGTTTTCTAAGGTAAACCTGCTGTTCCATAAGAACAAAAACAGTTATTTATAGTGTTGTACATGCTGCATGTGTAAATATGTAAACACACAGATGGAGGTAAAATATGTAGAGAGCATACAGCTGTGCACTCTGAACAAGCTGCTTATTAAACATTAAAATGAGTGAGACTGAGTTGTAAACAGACAGTGAAATTCTGACAGCAGGACAGAGGCTTCATACTGAGCAGCTGAAACATGCGTGATGTTTGCTGTGAACATGAAGCAGGTCTGAGGTCAGAGCTGTGCAGCAGAGCAGATGTTCACAGCAGGAGCAGAAACAGATTACAGGCAGGGTGTGCTGCACCTGCCTCATTCTGCTGTGTCAGGAGGCCGCGCGCAGCCAGGTGGAAACGACACGTCAGCTTTCACCACAGAGGCTGCGCACACCCGGGACAACAGCAGCAGCAAAGAGCAGCAAGCATCACAGACAGGAAGCACACAAAGGGTGCTACGGGGGTGGCTGTGGCTCAGGAAGTAGAGCAGGTCATCTACTAATCGGAAGGTTGGTGGTTCGATTCCTGGATGCTCTGGGCTGCATGCCAAAGTATCCTTGGACAGGATACTGAACCCCAAGTTGCTCTCTGATGCAGCCTTCGGAGTATGAATATGCGTATGTTAGATAGTAAGCACTTAGCTGCAGAAGGAAGTGCTTGTGTGAATGCAATCACTTTTGTATAAGTGCTTTGAGTGCTCAGCTAGAGCAGAAAAGCGCTGTATAGGAACCGGTCCATTTACCACAAAGAGAAGTTTGATGACCAGCCTCAGTTTTTATAATCAGTGCAAATATCTTTTTGTTCTCCGACAATAAGACAAGCAGCACTCTGAGTTCAGAATTAAAACAAGCATGAAGGCAGATTTTAACAGTTAAGTCAACTTTATCCATTTCTTATGCTTGTTCTTTTCAGGGTGGGGGCTGGAGCCTATCCCAGATGTCATAGGGTGAGAGGTGGGCTACACCCTGGACAGGTCACCAGATGACCATTCACACCTATGAGTGCATGTCTTTGGACTGTGGGAGGAACCCACGCAGACATAGGGAGAACATGCAAACTCCACGCAGAGGATTCAAACCCAGGACCTTCTTGCTGTGAAGCAGTAGTGCTAACTGCCACACCAACATCCTGCCCACCAACAGATCTTCTCTAACTGACTGCAGTGTGTGACTCCTTCAGGTGTCCATACCTTGCTTCTGTCTGCTTGTAGAGAAGCCTTCGTATCGACCCGGGCCCATTCCTATAAACATTTTACGGGTCCACGTGGTGACAAGGCTGCCAGTGATGAATATCCGATTCAGCAGCTTGTAACGCAGCTAAAATTACTTCTCCAGATGACTTATGGCCATTTTATTTTTAGTTAGTAAGACACACAAGCACATACATAAAGTGCAAAAACTGTATAATTAATATAAACCAGTCTTAATCTTATATTTATCACTCAGTTTAAACAAAAAAGACTCTGAGTTGTGTCAGAGACACAGTGCTCCTCAGCAGTGATGATCCTCCACATGAATGTTTGTATGTCCATGTGGAAACTGCAGGTTTTCATACAGGGAGCAGGTGCTTAAGGACACAACCTCGAAGAGGTTTGTACGAATGCAAACCTGACCAAACTATCTTAACATGAGAACCAAATGATCTATTCACCTGAGTCAGTCAAGCTGGGAATGCTGCCTCTTGATCTAAACACTTTTGTGCAACTCTGCACAAAAATCCTCCAAGTGTTGCATGAAGTCCACATAATGAAGCTGATGAAGAACGTGGATTTGAGCTGAAGGAGCCCGAGCAGCGTCCTTCCTGTCCACTGTGAGGTAACGAAACAGAAACCTGCTCATTTTTTCCTGCAGTGGATCGATGAGCTGCTTTAGAGGTGATCCAAGAAACAGATACAGGGTCTGCAGAGCCAGACAGAAACTTTCTCTGCCCCACACACACAGGAAACACACACACTTTGTACTTCGAGTAAGCTACTCTGGATGACTGGGGCTAATTAGGTTAACCAGACCCTTATTTATCTTTAATCTCTTGTCTGTGTGTGTGTGTGTGTGTGTGCGTGTGTGTGTGTGTGTGTGTGTGTGTGTGTGTGTGTGTGTGTGTGTGTGTGTGTGTGTGTGTGTGTGTGTGTGTGTGTGTGTGTGTGCGTGCGTGCGTGTGAGACTGTGAGAGAGAGAGAGAGTATAGATTCCATGTTTGCTGACTCAGGAATCAGTGGGACAGTCTGTGGGAAGAAATTCAGCCTTTTAAGAGAAGTGAAGATGGTATCTCCCTGTCAGGTGACTGAATCAGACAGATGGTATCTTCCTACCATGACTCTGCTCCCTTTCAAAGTTTAGTCACTGATGAAAAAACAGAAAATGCCCCTAATTTCAGAAGAAACACAAATCTAAACACAGAACTTTGTGTCCAGTTTAAGAGTGAACTGTGGCATACTAAATGATGGCACAGCCATGGCTGAAGACTTAAAGTGAAGAAGAATGAATGTAAATTTGCATTACAATGCACTGATTACACAGTCATCCCCGGTGGTGGACATCAACTGGACTTCAAAGAAGTATCACAGGAAGGAGTACTCAGGTCTGCAGCTGTCCGTGTCTGCAGCATCATCAAGACTTTAGGCTGAGGCCAGACACTCCTCACAGGAAGCTCATGTATCCATAATCTTATCCTTCAGGAACAAGATTACAGACACATGCACATACATGTTAATAGGACATATATATTAATAGACCAATAAATCAACAGTTTCACCTTCACACTCAGCTCTTCCGTCACCACAACAGACCGGTCCACATCACTGCAGATGTTGCACCAACACATCTGTCAATCTCCTACACCCCTCTCCTCCAGCTTAGAAAAGAAAACCCAGAGAAACTTGAACTGTTTCTCTTGAGGCAGCATCTTATCTCCAACCCACAGTGGGGTGGTTAAACACTGGCCTCAGACTTTTAGATCTATTTTAGTGTGTCAGTCAACTCAATCAAGCCTACAAAGGTTTCATGCATCACCTCGACAGTTAACAGATTATTGAACACCATGCCATAGAAACAACAACTCAACACTCCAGTGGTTCATAAAGAGAACAGTATATTAAACAATAAAAAGGTAAAAGACTCCACTTTGTATTTTCCAATCAATTCACAATGGAGAACAAAACAACAAAATCACAACACAAAACCAAAGCAGTCAAACAGATCAGCTGGCTGGAGGGACTCACGGCACCAGGGTGAGGTTGGGCTGATTCCTGGATGAACCTCCAACCCATCTGTGGACAACTTCTTCTTTCCCAGCTTCTCCCACACTGACTGCGGACCCCATAAGAAATGGGATAATGGCCTGAAAGGTTCTAGGGCACCAAATCTGAGTGATCTAACTCAGTGTTCCTCAGACTTTTCACAGTGAGTACCACCTCAGAAAATATTTGGCTATTCAAGTTCATCTAAAAAAAAAGAAAAAACTTTATGGAGACTTCCTGCATACCACTAGAGGGACTCCACATACCACCAGAAAAGCTGATCTAATTGGTTGACTGCCAGCAGGACATGGAGGCAAGTTCAAATGGAAAAACATAATTTCACTTTTTTAAATCATATTCAAAAATAATACTTTCCACACTCTCGAGTTAACCCCCCGGCTGAGATAGCTTAACTAAGTTTTCTTGCCCTATTATTTTGTTTTACTTTGTGAGTTATTCTGTTCTTCTGAATCAGGTCCAAATGTAATGAAATTCTTATTATGATTGACCCCTTCTTTTTTTACTGTTATATCCCTCAGGATAAGTAGAATTAGTGCTCATGTCTCAAAAACCCAAAAAGTCCTCATCCAGGGCTTCTTCAAATATTTCCTTTAACCACCTATATTGTTGCTTTTCTGCTTGTTCAGCTGTGGGATAAAAAGGTTTCAGTCAAGAAATACAGACTACTTTCAAATCCTCCCTAGAATCCTCCAAAGCCAAAAACCAACCCATCTGCTGCACCACCCGATATGGACCTTGCCATCTGGGAGCTAGCTTGGGCAAGGGATGAGCCCGTACCCAAACCAAACCCAAACAAAAGTCATGTTCTTGGAAGTCCATGTCCCACCTTCCTTCTTCATAATTATGCCTTTGACAGCATCATGCAGTGTTGAGCTTTCTCAAGACAAAGGTACACAGATCCTCAGCTGTGAGATTCTGGCATATGCAGAGGTGTCTGGTGTAAGATCTTAAGGATGCAGCAACACATCCAAAGAAAAAAAAACCAGGTCCTTTGGGCCACAGTTTGTTGGAGTTTGCCTGCTGGTTTCTGGATTTTAGGTCTGTATAACTGGCATAAGGGCACATTTGCAGGACATAAATAAATTATGCTTCATTCAGTGCAGCTGGGCTGTAGCACTTTCAACATCATCACGACGAGCACAGGAGCTCTGCAAGGCCATGTGCTCAGCCCTCTGCTCTTCACTCTGCTGACTCACAACTGCACAGCAACACACAATACCAACCACATCATCAAGTCTGCTGGGACTCATAAGCAGCAACGGTGAGTCAGCATACAGAAACAATTCAATTTCAATTCAATTTTATTTATATAGCGCCAAATCACAACAAACAGTCGCCTCAAGGCGCTTTGTATTGTGGGTAAAGACCCTACAATAACACAGAGAAAACCCAACAGTCAAAACGACCCCCTATGAGCAAGCACTTGGCGACGGTGGGAAGGAAAAACTCCCTTTTAACAGGAAGAAACCTCCAGCAGAACCAGGCTCAGGGAGGGGCAGTCATCTGCTGCGACCGGTTGGGGCTGAGTGGAGAGAGACAGGACAAAAGACATGCTGTGGAAGAGAGACAGAGATTAATAATAATGATTAAATACAGAGTGAAGTATAAACAAGTAAATAAAGGTGAATGAGAAGAAACAGTGCATTATGGGACCCCCCCCCCCCCGCAGCAGCCTAGGCCTATAGCAGCATAACTAAGGGGTGGTTCAGGGTCATCTGATCCAGCCCTAACTATAAGCTTGATCAAAAAGGAAAGTTTTAAGCCTAATCTTAAAAATAGAGAGGGTGTCTGTCTCCTGAATCCAAGCTGGGAGCTGGTTCCACAGAAGAGGGGCCTGAAAGCTGAAGGCTCTGCCTCCCATTCTACTCTGAAGTATTCTAGGAACCACAAGTAAGCCAGCAGTCTGAGAACGAAGTGCTCTATTGGGGTGATACGGTACTATGAGGTCTTTGAGATAAGATGGGGCCTGATTATTCAAGACCTTGTATGTTAGGAGAAGGATTTTAAATTCTATTCTAGATTTAACAGGGAGCCAATGAAGAGAAGCCAATATGGGAGAAATCTGCTCTTTCTTTCTAGTCCCTGTCAGTACTCTAGCTGCAGCATTTTGGATCAGCTGAAGGCTTTTCAGGGAGCTTTTAGGACAGCCTGATAATAATAATATAATAATATAATATATAATAATAAAATAATAATAATGAATTACAGTAGTCCAGCCTAGAAGTAATAAATGCATGGATTAACTTTTCAGCATCAGTCTGAGAAAGGATGTTTCTAATTTTAAAAATATTGCGCAAATGCAAAAGAGCGGTCCTACATATTTGTTTAATATGTGCAACGAGGTGGAACAGCTGTTAGTTTGGTGCAAAGGCAACAATCTCTCTCTCAGCTTCAACATGACCAAAGTGATCATTGTGGATTTCAGGACGAAACACCCGCCCACACCCCACTCATCATCAACGCCTCTGCTGTGGAGATTGTTAGGAGCACATAACTGAGGACCTCGCATGGATAAACAATTCCCCCTTAACAAATAAAATATACTCGCTGAGACGGCTGAAGCGAGGAAGCCTAGCCCCTCACCACATTCCACAGAATCACTATTGAGAGTGTTCAGAGCAGCTGCATTACTATCTCATATGGCACCTGACCACAAGCGCCTGCAGAGGGTACCGAGGACAGCAGAGAACGTTATCGGAAAGCTTCTCTCTTCACTGCAAGAGACAATATGTAAACGCACTGTCCACATGGCCTGCAGCATTGTGTAGGACCCCTCACACCAGCCACATGGACAGTTAACGCAGCCACACATGAAAGATTCCCCATTTTTCAAAAATTCTTTCTTACAACAAAAAATATAATTCATAGAAACTGTGTCTCACCAATAACCGCCATCTCGCTCAGCTCCGCTGCTGCCTGCTCCTCTATTATCACTGTGGCACCATCCAGGAGTTTAAAGAGACTTGCCGACAACAACAGAAGCGAGGAGCACAGAGAGTGACACAGTGGAGCAGATGCAAATGATTAAATGAAACACTAAATACTGAATGTGACGGCAGTGAGAGGCACTTGAATAATGGATCTTCCACCAGCATCACTTCATTTCTTTTATTTATTTTGACGTTTCCTATCAGAAATCTTAGCAGAGCGAGTCTGCATCCACACAAAATATCTCAGCTTTGATTGGATAATTCAGATGGTCGTCATCCCTCCAGGACAAACTGTAACATCTGTGGTGATTCTTCACCATTTAATGCAGCACGGCCTTCTGGCCAACGCTATTTTAGGTCCAGATCTTTGCACAATTAATGCACCCAGATTAACTGAAACTGACTGATTGTTGGGCTTTAAGGATGAGGGGAATACCACACACAAAAGGAGCTGCGGCCCTCAGGCTAAAGAAAAGCTGTGTTGGCAGCTGCATCTATGAGCTCGTGGTGTTTCACCCATTCACAGCCATGTAGAGTGAGACCAGCAGGTTGTTGTTCACCTGCTGCCTTTAACACAGCTGTCATAAATCTGAATTCATGGTCACATCAAATATACAAAATTATATTACACATAGAAAAAGTCCAGAACAAGAGGAAGCAGCACTCGGGCCTTTTAAAAGAAATAATACTCTATCAAAAAACACTTCACAATCCATAATTCATTACAAGCCCCGACATCAGAGCACTGAAGGTGCTAAAAGTAAAAGAACTCAGGGAAAAATGGCCCCTGTGAGCTGAAACCACTGACAGGTGAATAATATTGATCACTTACTTATTTTAACTTGCTTTCATGACATGGCCTCCCCCTGCCGGGACAGTTCACCTTCCTACACCACTAAAAATGCTCAGGAACACAACAAGGAGCCCAAGGAACCCTACAGGTACCAGAGACTGTAAGCAGCAGATATGCAGGTCTAATCATTTTTAATATGGGTTAATCTGCTGATAAGGTCCTCCATGAACTGCACATTTATACAGAAGTATATGATGTACGAATCTGTGGGAACAGGTAAGCCAGTGCACAATCTCAGGAGAACCACCTGAACTCACAACGAGCCACACAGACACTGAGCACAGGTGTGTTTGGACTTACCCGTCTCTGCTCCTCTCATCACCTCCTACTGGAACAGACATCTGTGTTTCCATTTCAGTGTCCACAGGAGTACTGATCCAGGTTCAGGGCAGCTCGCCCTCCCATCAGCTTCTGCTCTCAGTCAGTCGCTTTGATCCACGGACACAGGTGTGACACATCATTAGAGACACTGCTGGGTCTCACCTGTCTGAAATTTGTCTGACTTTTCCTCACAGTGCTCACCACTCTGCTTCATGCTGACATCAGGTAACACATTGAGGCACACCTGCTGCCTGCGTCCTCCTCTTCTTTGAGATGTTTAATGACCACAGACCAGCATGAGAGGAGTGGAGAGTGAGATTCATGGCAAGAAGAGATGGTGAAGTAAAGAGCTTCCCCCTCTCCAGCTAAACTCTAACCATCTACAGCCTCATCAAGATGTTTATCCAGAATCGAGATGAGGCGGCTTCTCATTTTTCTAATTACCCTGGGAAGCGTTTAATGAAAACCTGTATCAGCAGGGCGCAGCTATCCTCCCAGTGGGTTGTTCTTTAACATTTTCTCCATCTTCTATACTTACCCCTGTTTCCACACGTGTTACACACTGTGTACTATAACATTTGAAACTGCCTGTAACTGCAAGTATTTTCACATCTGTTTGATTTCAGCATGTCGTCCCTGGAGTTGTATTAATGCTCATGGGGTCAGCCTTCATCAGCTTGATGACTGATTATTGTTGGTTTGATTTCTCTGCAGTCAGAGGCCCGTAAAGTGTTCTGGTTTCAGTCCTGCATCTGACAGCTGTTGGACTTTATCCTGCTGCTCTGAAGAGATTTTACTCAACAGCTTCAAACCAAAGTTTGAAGCTGTTCAGACCAACACCACCCAGAATCTAACAGACAGCACTCACAGGAATGTGCTGCATACACTCTGAAACATCAGGAAATGAAAAGTCTGCACTCTGAGTTTGAAGAAATAAGAATATAATGATTAGACGATGATGAGCAGTTCATTATATTGATATTAGTAGATCCACAAAGAGCTGAAATGAGCAAAATATCAATCGACTGACCAACCGACTGACTCAGGGTTGGTTGGTTACCTCCCGTGCTGTTTCACGGGGTCATGAGTGTAAATGATTTGCTTTGATTGCGCAGCACGGATTCAGCATCATTATCGGTCTGTGACGCTCTGACAGCGACAGCCGGCTGCTGATGACAGAGTTATGAACGTTATTCTTCCCACCACAGAACTCATGCACTGAAAGTGATGCCATCAGAAACATGGCGCTCAAAGAATCCAGAATAGAAATCCCCGCCCCCAAACAGCCAATCAACAGCCTAACCAGGAAACATAACAGCCAATCATGTTCCACACAGCAGAGGTCACGGCAGTCCGGTGGCACGCATACACTATATTCAGTCCCCTGCCTTCACACACACATGCACCTGAGTAACATCCATTCTTAATCCAGAGGCTTTAATATGATGTGGGCCCACCCTCTGCAGCTATAACAGCTGCAGCTCTTCTGGGAAGGCTTTCCACAGGTTTAGGAGTGTTTATGGGAATTTCTGACCATTCTTCCAGAAGCACATCTGTGAGGTCAGACACTGATGTTGGAGAGAAGGCCTGGCTCACAGTCTCCGCTCTAATCCATCCCAAAGGTGTTCTATCAGGCTGAGGTCAGGACTCTGTGCAGGCCAGTCAAGTTCTTCCACACCAAACTGGCTCATCCATGTCTTTATGGAGCTGCTTTGTGCACTGGTGTGCAGTCATGTTGGAACAGGAAGGGGCCATCCCCAAACTGTTACCATAAAGTTGGGAGCATCAGATTGTCCCAAATGTCTTGGTATGCTGAAGCATTAAGAGTTCCTCTAACTGGAACTAAGGGGCCGAGCCCAACTCCTGAAAAACACCCCCACACCATAACCCCCCCTCCACCAAACTTTACACTTGGCACAATGCAGTCAGACAGGTACCGTTCCCTGGCAACCACCAAACCCAGACTCCTCCATCACATTGGCAGATGGAGAAGTGTGATTCATCCCTCCAGTGGTGGCGTGCTTTACACCACTGCATCCAACGCTTTGCATTGAGCTTGGTGATGTAAGGCTTAGTTGCAGCTGCCATGGAAACCCATTCCATAAAGCTCTCTACACACTGTTCTTGAGCTGATCTGAAGGCCACATGAAGGTTGGAGGTCTGTAGTGATTGACTCTGCAGAAAGTTGGTGACCTCTGTCCACTATGACCATCAGCATCCACTGACCCCACTCTGTGAGTTTACCACTTTCATGGCTGAGTTGCTGTCATTCCCAATCACCTCCACTTTGTTATAATCCCACTAACAGCTGACTGTGGAATATTTAGCAGTGACTGGACTTGTTGCACAGGTATCATCCTATCACGGTACCACGCTGGAGTTCACTGAGCTCCAGAGAGCGACCCATTCTTTCACTGATGTTTGTAGAAGCAGTCTGCATGCCTAGGTGCTGGTTTATACACCTGTGGAAGTGACTGGAACACCTGGATTCAGTGATTTGGATGGTGAATGGATACTTTTGGCAACATAGTGGATCTACTCATTATTATAATCCACTTATTGTTTTGGTGTGCTGGCTCTTTGTGCTGCTTGAAGGGTTGAAATGATAAAAATAATATCTGAGGAAAATCATCAGCAGGGATTTTGTTGTTTCACCCAAACGTTCTGTGGATTCACCTTTTAGATGAGAGGCTTTTCTGCTGTTCTTTGTCTTTATGTGGACGTCATCATCACCTTGAACTCTGTGATGAAGAACACAGCAAGGGTTTTTCTTTATTTGGTATGACTCACAGAAAATCTGATCCAATTATATTTCTCTTGAGTCATCACAGCACTGCAGTTCTGACGATGTTATTACACCTCAGAGGGTGACCTCTGGATTCTTACTTCTCATAGCAGCAGGTTGAATGGAAGCAGCAGTGTTCAGGTAGAAAAACAAAGGTGTTTTATTCAGACAGGAACAAAACACAGTCCCACCTGTCCAGGTCAGAGAAATTACCTGTTCTCTTACATCACGGGTGAGAATTTTAGAATTTTTAATCTCTTGTGTGACATCACTTAGCTTCTGTAATGAAAAGATCTTCTACCTTTCACAGTTTGTTTTTCTTTTTAATGTGAAAATATGGCAAAGCAGTCATATTATTGGTCATAAAATTACATTAAAATGCTCCAAAAGGCTCCACAGCACAAACATGGTCCAGAGGTCCAGTTCAGGGACTCCAATTAGCTGAGGGGAACCCTAGCAGGCAGCGAGCAGCTACAGCCGCCTGTGTCACTTTCCACTTATCAGTCAAAGAGGCCACGCCCCTAATAATGCAAATTTCAGTCCAATTTAAACAGGTGAGTCATAAGTTATTATGAAGGGGGAAATTATCTACAGAGACCAAAGCAGTTTCTGTATCAGGCTGTAAACATGCTTATTCCTGGGAGTCACTGTGGCGCCTCTGCTGGGCTGCAGAGGAACTGCAGCTTTTGGTGCTTCAGTGTTGGCTTCATGTTTCATTCTGGGAGGTTGAAGGGTGGTGCTGCATCACTTTAGTGAAGAAATCAACTTTATTTCTTAACATGTGCATGCCTGTCATTTCCTAAAATGATTCTTTTTTATGAAGCAGAAAGCAGTCGACAAAAACACAGAGGAAAAATCCACGTATCCCCAACTTCTCAACACACAGATGTCAACTAGCTTTCAGTAATCTAGCACACACACACAGACACACACACACACATACACACACACACACTTTGTGGATTAAAAACAAACAGCTGACTGAGTGCTCCCAGGAGGTCCACACAGTCTTTACTGCATCATTTTGCATCATTTGAAAATGCAGCACATCATTGCACCTTCCTGCTTTCTGAAGACAGTTCACTTCATTATCTGCTCATTCCACTTTGATATTTCCTGTTTCCTGAATGTGCTTTTGTGGCAGCACAATAATAACGCTGCCTCATCTCTTCTCTCCAGAGGAGATGCAAATTGTGGTTTTTCACGAGATAATAGCTCATTAAATGTATCACTGCGGCGCTGATTGATTTGTAGTGCCAGGAGGAGGTAACACAGCAGCAAAAACACGAAGCAGAACCGGATTAACAGGAGCCATGTCGGCATTTTAACTCACAGCTCTCACATGGATTTCAGCGGCAGGTTTGACAGGAAATCTGCTTTAAAGAGAAGAAAGAGAGACGCTGACATAGAGAAAACAGAGAAAGATTCTAATGTTTTTATAAAAACACAATAAAAATTTTATTATTTTTTTGTTTTGTTTTGCAAAGTCAAATCAACGACAAAAGAGGCCTCAAAAATCATCTTTCAGCAGTCGATGGGGAGGCACAAGCAAAACCAGCTTTGTTGTGATTGTGAGAGGATTCTGACAGGAATCAGCTTTAACCCAGATTTCCTCTGCCATACACAGATTAGGACATTTTTAGGTGGTTAGAAATAAACAACCTTTGTAGAAACTTCAGATTCAGACTCCTTTAATTTCTCAAAATTATTTTTCACACGTCAACCATTTAGGAGTGCAGAGGCAGATAAAATGCTGTAAAACAATAAGTAAGAACATTTAATAAATAGTACGAAAATAGACATTTAGGTGAAATAAACAGCATGAAGGTGGGTGGATAGAGTTTTTCTGAATGGCCAAATTTAACAGCCTTGCATATAAGAGTTTGTTTTATTCTTGCAGAGATGCAGTGATAGCTGTCTGTGTATCCATGATACACCTCAAACAGGAGGTGCATTCTGCAGACTATATTTTACAAACTGCCAACAAATATTGGATAAAAACGTCTCAAATTAGACCCCACAGTGAGCTCACCAAGTCAGTGGAAACAAACACATTTTCAGTTGAACATAAAGACAGAAACAATCTGCTCTATAAAACTGAAAATAGATTTTCAGCAGTGGAACAGTTTATGTGAGATGATGCTGATGATGGCCTCAGCTGTGCGACACACACACACACTCACACACACGCCGAGACCCACAGGTTTATATTTTCATGGTGTCCTCTGCAGCTCTGATCGATTTCAGATTTGATGTTTTTGTGGGGCCCTCAGTTCCACCTTAAATCACTGAAGCTCCTCTCAGCATTGTCTCTGAAGAACACAAACACCCTGAGCCCTCAGAGGGCTGCGGTATCGACTGATAGCAGGTCAGTTTGTTAATCACCCTGATCGATTTGAGCTTGAAGGCTGATAAATAACAGCTTCATGTAGGCTGTGCCGCCCCTCGGGTGTGCACATGTTGAACTGTAACCATCACAGCTTTGTGTGGGTGCTTCTCCTGCTGCAGAGCTCTCCTGAGGTTCTGTATGTTTTAATGTTTCTGTGTTACTGTGCATCACCGTCAAACACACTGAGCAGTGTGTTGCGTGGTGTCTTTGGTGGAGACGCCGTCGTTAATGGATGAGCTGTAAACTAATGTTTCTGGTATTTCCTCTCAAACGGCCCCCTGCTGTTCATTTATCTCATTGAGACCAACACATCAGTCATTCAGTTTAACTGGCCTCATCTGAGGACCAAATCTCTTACTGAGACAATTTTAGAGACATTTTATCACATCTCCTCCTAAAAGCTTTAAATTGATGGTCTGCTTAAACTCACTGGGTGCATCTCTGTATAGCCTCAAATTACTGATAACCTGTAGGTCACAGAGTCTGGAGAAGATTCACTTTGACTCAGACGATAGAGGAGAGAGGCTGCTGACGCTCCATATCCTGCTTTTCTTCTATCAGACTGCTGGATGAGCCTCATCATTGCACGTCCTTCCCAAATGTATGATAGGTCTGATAACATCCACATGAGGTGCTCTGTTTCATCAGCAAAGGCTCAGCTGACCTTATAGTGACAGATGGAGTCAGAGAGGTGTGAGTGAAGTCAGAGGATCTCCTCCGAGGGTCCCTGGGGTAAATTTTTGTTATCCAGAAAGTTTTCAGTAGCAGCCATCAAACCGCTGTTGCCAATCTTTACCTGCAATCAGGCTGCTGCAGAAAGGTAAAGCATCAGGGACTTCTTAGAAACTGTCAGCGGTGACTCCACTGCTGTTTCTGCTCAGTCACAGTTATAGCACACACCCCCATGATAGCCCCCCAGGCCGTCAGTGCCATTAAATTCCATTATATTGAAGAGGGTGCTGGTATCTAGATGGGTGAATAACAACTAACAGGCCAGAAAAAATGTGACTGACAGGGTGAACTGAACCTTGGTTCTTTATACTGTTAATGATTCTGTGATTCATCTTTAAATGCCTGATAACCACACTCTATGTTTCTTTTTTTTCATTTCAAGTACATTTTATTGCCATGTTTTCAAATCTCATTTACGAAATCGACCATGTTGTCATGGTCACAGTACGCACTATAGCAGAGTTTCATCTGGGAGCGTCATTCTGGTCTGAACGTTGGAGGTTCATAAAAAGTTTTCAGTCGAGCAGCTTCAAGAAGAGGATTTTACATTTGTTTTCTAAAACTCCTGCAAATAGTTTCAGATAAACACTCCCCTTTCCTGTGGTATTACCTGAATTTGAGAAGACACCAACAAAAGCAGCTGAAGATGAAAGGAGGATGATGTTCTTAAACACAACTTGACAGTCACCATGTACAAACTCAGGATGCTGAAGGTGGACTCACAAACCTGTCCCGTCCAGCAGCACTCACAAACAGAACCATGATCTGAATGCACTGTTGTGCAAAAACACATTTTCTGTAGGCTCCTCTTGTTTCTTTATTGTTATTAATATTCGTATTAGAGTATGTGTAATTTTGCAATGCCAGAGCTGACAGGGGGGAGGGGCAGAAGCAGTAAAGGAAAAAAAAAACGGGGACCAAGAAAAATAACACACACACACACGCACACACACAGCGAGATTGTGTGTGTTGGTTTGTGTATCTGTTTTTGTTCAGGTGCAGCAGTTGGTGACCCATTTTCTTTAAATACATTGTCCTGTCATGTAACATATTTGATAACAAAGGTGAGAAGTCCCAACAATACCTCCCAGAAGCCAGGAGCCCCACAGGACCCTGCCAGAGGTACAAGGCCCATTGGGAACATCCTTTGTCCTGTACATCAAGTTCTCTGGAGAGTTTTGGATCATATAAGTTGTAAGTTTGGACTTTTAGTCATTTTGAAGGTGTTTAAACATATCTGTGTCCAGACGTTTTTATCTGGGTTGATGGAAAGATCTCACTCCCATTTTGCAGTTGGGAGGAAAAGTGAATCATTGGTTTTTAACAATAACTTCTACACTTTTGATAACAGTTTGGGGCACAGAGATTTAAAAATTCTGTTACCCATGTCATCATTTCTAAGTTCAGTTGATTGGGATTAAATTTTGTCTCTATGATGGACTTCAGTTGCTGATATTCAAGACATCTACTGTTGCTGATGAAACATTCAGTATTTTATTTTTCTGACTGGATTGTTCCAAATGGGTGTTCGTTTACAGGGGATGAGTGAAGACTTAGTTATTTTTAAAACTCCCAGTTGTTATCTGATTGTTACCTGACTGTAGTGAGGTGGTGGAAAAGTATTGCATCATCAGCATAAAGGCTAATTTTATGATCCCTATTTTGAATCCCTTTAATATTTACTTTTTGTTGGATTGCTGCTGCTAGTGGCTCAATGAAAATGACAAAGAGTGAGGGGGAGAGTGGGCAGCCCTGCCTGGTGCCCCTTTGCAGAATGAAACTTTGGGAAATAAGATAATTTGTCCGAACATGTGCATTTGAAGAGCTGTACAGTGTTCTGATCCAGTTTATGAAGGATGAACCAAATCCAGATTTGTGTAGAACTGCTAATAAAAATGACCAGTTAACCCGGTCAAATGCCTTCTCTGCATCTCAAGAGACAACTGTGGTCTCTAATTTGTTAATGGAACAGTAATCTATTACATTTATTTTTCTGTGTGTATTATTGGCTGCGTGTCTATCCTTGATAAAGCCTATCTGGTCAGGATGTATGATGGATGGAGTGATTTTTTTCTAACTTTCTGGTAAGCACTTTGCAAATTATTTTAACTACGTTTTTTAGTGAGATTGGGCATTAGCTGGATGGGAGTGTTTGCCTGGTTTAAGAAGCAGGCAAAGACTTGTATGGATTGATCAACTGAGAGATAAACTTCACTCTCTGATCACTCTGACTCCACACTTATAATAGGAGGAGATTTCAAACTGGTATTTAATCCAGATATTGACAGGCTCAGTACAGCAGTGAGTCAAAGGAACTGGCAGTCTGCAGACATTCTTAAACAATACATGAATACATCACCCCACTCTCAGGGATTACACATTCTTTTCACCAGTACACCACTCACACTCTCATTTAGATTACTTTTTAGTTAGCAGCTACATTATGATGGAGATCACAGACACTCAGATTTATCCTATCACTATCAGTAATCATGCACCAGTATCTATCTCTCTGACACAGAAAAGAGTCAGAGAACTAAAGACGAAAATAATTAGAAGCTGCCTATGCACAAGAATCTATAATTAGCAACCTGAGATATATTAGCATATATGATCATAGAATTAGCAGCCTGAAGTCCTCCATGTTGTTTACTCTCCACTTCAGATAAATACAGCCAAAGTGTAAAAAAAGTACTAAACATCCTGGAATATGAATATTGAGTTACACATCTTTAAAAGTGTAAAGAACAGATATGCAAAATTTCATGTCTCAGCTTCTTGTGGACTTGGAGACGAGAAAGGTAAAACCTCACAGACGGACACCCAGATGGACGGCACGATCCTCCCAGAGGATAAAAATGCATTTGTGGTGGTGGGATGTGGTTTGGGGCACGGCTGCAGGGAGGCGGTGGGGCAGTGGGTTCTGAGAGGGGCGCAGGGGGCATGGGATTGATTGTGTGTGTATTGGTCTTTTTATGCAGTAGCTGGCAGGAGGAGGGAGGACTGAGCTGAGCTGAGGTGAGGTGGATGCCTGTCACATGTGTAAAAATAACAGAAAGAAAAAACAAAGAAAATAACAATAATAAAAAAGTGTATTGTAAAATACAACCTGGTGTTGCTGTGTGTGTGTTTCGGGACTGACTGTAGGCTATAGTGCTACAGCATTCTTTGTTTCCATTTCTTTGCAACATGTTTTGGCTGCTGCCTGTGTTAAACTGTTCACCTGTATCACCTGTTAATGTGGGCGTGTTTCCTAAATCTGCAGCAGGTGTTAAACAGCTGACAGGTGAACGGGTGTATGCAGGTAAAAATCAAGCTTCTGTTAAGCTGGTTGGTGGTATCAGAAGGACACCGTTGGCTTGCGGTTGTCATGTAAGGCTGTGTGGCAGGCAGGATGTGCAGGACTCAGGAGGCAGAACATTAACTCAAAATTCAGTTTTATTGCTGCTAAACCACAAAAATAAACCAAAACCATGCAGAGCAGACACAAACTAGACCCACAGCGCTGAGGGACACGCAACTATGAGGGATGAGCGGGGACGGGACAAGGAACTGAGGAAAACTATACATGAGGTGATTGGGGAGAGTGGAAACAGCTGTGGGGGAAAGGAATTAGCTAAACTGGGGAACAGGTCTTTAATCTGGTCAAACTGGGTGATATACTGGCAGGAAGTGATGATCTGCAGATGCAACATCTGGAACATGAACAGTTGAATATGTAAACAAATCATTCAATGCAATAAAACCAATTTACCTGGACCAGCAGCATTTATTATCCTATGCAGACATGTCTATTAAACCAGTGGACTGATGAGAAGGAGAGTTGGGAGGTTAAAAAAAAAAAGCATCAGGCGTTCATGTGGACACAGATCACCTCACAGCCATGTAGTTCTGGTCACAGTGGAGCTTCTACACAGCTCAGGAGAGTTCTTGGATGAACTTCTTTGGTATCGGGAACAGGACCTTGCGTTGCTTCAGGATCTCCTTTAGAAACTGGTTGTTGATGCTCTTGACTAGCTCTTCTTGCTTAAATTGTTCAAATTTGGCCACAATCAGTCTGGGTCTGAATCCTTCAGGTCGCTTCCCTCCCAGGCAGTGAACACGATGCAGGCTGATTGTTTTATGTCCACCATGTCGCTGGTATGTGTAGAGGCCTCCTCAGGGGAGTCCTCAGGGCGGCTTCTCTTGGACGGAGCACCTTTGCTGCAGGAGGGAGTCGGCGTCTTGTTTGGTTTCCATGAAAACTTGTCAGTGTAACCTTGCAAACTGTCCGGATCCTCCTCACTGTCCTCCAGAGTGCTGAGCAGGAGGAATAGAAATGCCAGGTAGACTCCACCCCAAGGCGGGGCAGAAACGCCAAGTCAGCTCAGCAGCTCCACCTGAGAATGATTATAACAGGTAAACAAAACCAACAAAAAAACAAAAGCTAGCCCCAACCTGCCAGACCACAACGCACAGAAGCTTCTACCAGGAAAAATCCTCTAACACAGGAGGCCCAAACTTTTGCATGTGCCCAAACACAATCATAAGAGAGGTGACAAATAAGTATCAGATGACCTTTAGCATTTACTGTGTGAAGGTCTGTGTGCAAACATACATAGAAATCCAGTCTACAAGGCAAAAACTAACTTCTAACTTCTAACAAACTTGAAAGTCAGTGTTTGGTGTGATAGCACAGCCTGAACTCTCTGAGGCCGGATGATCCCACACTGCTTCAATGATGCTGAGTCTGGGCTCAGTTTGCAGCTAACAGCTCTTTGGGAATCACCTTGTTGGTGCAAAAATATTATTTTATGCTATCAAACTGTGTTATCTTTGGTATTCTTCATACATTCATCTAAAGAAATGGGAACAGATGATGTGTTTCTCTGACAGGCTGCTAATAAAAAGTAAAGATGCAGTTTAAAACTGGTTCTTTGCTAAGTTTTCTGTTATGTGTCAGTACAGCAGTGATTCATTCTTTGAGTTTGGAGCCTTTTATGCTTGAATGATTCATAGGTCAGAGTTAAGTGGCTTAACAAGCAAAAGCATCCCTCTGTAAATGGTCAGGTACAAAGATCGGACTGAGAACAAGAAAGCAGTCCAAAGAAGAACTTTGGAAGACCTTCAGAAAGCTGGAGAACTGTTGCTCAAGAGCACTTTAAAAGTTACAAGACAGTCTGAGCCGTTGGAAGTCAGAAGATAAAGAAATAAAACTCATCACTGCCACAGTTTGAAATTATTATCTCTTGCAGACTGACAGGTTTTTAATGATGAAATGAAGCAACCTTGCCCGAGGGTTTGTGTGTGTTTGTGCACGCGGGTGTGTCTATGTGTGTTAATCACTGAACACAATAATCAATACCAACTAAAACACTAAAGGCACAGGTGTCCTCTAAATCCTCTTTCCTGCGATGGAGCAGTTGAACAGTTTGAACTTCAGTAAAGAAACCCTTGGTTTGAAGGACGCAGAGTAAAGCTGTATCACAGATATACAGTTATGGCATGTGTTTACCTTACCTGCTTCTGGTTTTTCTGGTCTCTCACCTGTTGGGCGTGTCCACGCATGATGCCTCTGATTTGTCAGTCTCTCTCTCTCTCTCTCTCTCGAAATCCTGGTCTGACCATTTTCACAGTTTTTCACTGCAAAGCTCAAAGCTTCAGCTGACAGCAAACATCTCCGGGGTTCTGCACCATGAATGTGTTCCCCAGGGTGAGACTGTCAGTGCAGAGCACCTGAAGAACATTTACAGTTACAGTTACCTTTATTAGTCCCACAATGGGGAAATTTACAGTTAACAGAACCCCCATCCAAGAATACAACGGCAAATTTAGAGGAACCCGAACTGTGGTGCATGCCATCGTGTCCTGATGGTGACATGCGACACACCTTCACTCACGTGGACCACTTGGCAGAGGCACAAGAGCCACGGGACACACCTGGACTTCCAGTGGGAGATCTGATAAAAAAGCTGACGCTGAAACTGAAGTAGAGGTGCACGTGATCTGCAACAGGGGGTCAGACCAGCTTGAATCAGCCTAGGTTTCTGATTTGTGTGCATAAACTGCATCCAAGCTTGTGTCGTTCTTGTGTAAAATAAGGAAGTTTTGTGTTGCCTTTTTTGTTTTTGCTGTGGGAGTCTGTGGGGACTGACTGCCTCAAGTGGTCATTAAAGGAAGTGCAGTTGCTGCTGCTGTAGAGCTGGCTTCATTTTTCAGCATTTCAGAGCAAAAGAGACACGAATGCAGCAGATATTCTATATTTATATATAACTGTATTACCAATAATCATAACTTTATTCAACTCTTTCATAGCAGACTTGTTTAGTTCACACAAATATGCATGTACACACACAACAGGAAAAGTCACAGACCCACACACAACAAACTGGCTGCAGGTGTGACCTTGTGTTAGACTGCAGCAAATCAGAGCTCAGCTGATCAGTGCTCCAAGAGCAGACCAATCATCCTCCAGGAGAAGGTGTGTGTGTGTGTGTGTGTGTGTGTGTGTGTGTGTCCACCTCATTATGTGTATGGCCTTGGTGAACATAATCAGAATTCAGAACTGAAAATGAATCACAAACTCTCTGACTCTTCTTCTCACACACATTTAATCCACGTGTGTGTGTGTGTGTGTGTGTGTGTGTGTGTGTGTGTGCTCCTCAAAGCCAAATGAAATGAGCTGTCAATATGTCATTTTAAGGTGCTCAGTGGAGGAAGGAATGCAAAAATGAAAACACATAAAATTCAGTGATTCTGGCAGACATCACACACACACACACACACACACACACACACACACACACACACACACACACACACAAACACACACATGCTAAGAGGGCCTCTCTCTCTTTTTCTTTACACACAAACAGTAGGGTAAACATGCAACAAGACACGTTTCCCATCTGCGCACAGACACACACGTATATAAATTACAAAGACACACACAGTGATGTTGATGAATCATTCACGCTGAAAAAACGAGGATTTTGTCCTCCTCAGTGAAGTTCAACACTCCCACCTGCTGCCAGGATGATGAAGTGCAGAGAGATGAAGCTGAAGCAGGAAGGAGTCAGTGTCATAGTTACAGGTTTGATTGTGCGTTACTAAATCACATCAAGCACACAGTAAACATGAGGACCTGATTCACATCAAACTGACTCTCTGTAAGCTTGCTGAGGCTGCAGCACTGACCATGTGTGATTATTTAAATGATCAGAATAAAGTTAGGAACTCATGAATCCAGCAGCTGACCTCATGGCTCACATATTATTACCACCTCTTTGATTTGAAAACTTCAAACACTGAACCTGACAGTAACTCAGTGAAATTAAGGCCTTGAATGTTTACTCTCAAATATAAACCAGCAACAAAGTCATAAAGAGCTGAAATGATGTGTTAAAGCCAGCAGAGCAGTTTCACTGGTTTGAATAACCTTTATTAACCTGTCAGTGGACAGACAGCAGAGATTGGTGCCTCTAATTTGAATAGGCTCCAACCGGTGTCCAGTTGATCGATTGATGATCAAGTGATACCGTGTAACTGCTCACAGAATCGGTCACTGCTTTGAACCACTGAAGTGTCTCTTTACCTCCACAAGAGGGCAAACCAACACAACTACAGACTACAACTAACTTGATGTCCTCATTAAGTCCTGCTTCCTTCATTCACTCTGCCGAGGCCTCCATGTTTAACTGTTTTTCTATTTAATACTTAATTTCAAGCAGGTTATATATTTTTCTTAAACACCATGTTATGTTATATCAAAGCTTGATTATGCATATAGCTAACATAAAAGATTAATACTTATATAAATGTTCCTAACAGAGTTCCATAGCTGGGGAGCAGAGTGGGAGAAAGCTCTGTTCCCCATAGTGCTGAAGCGGGCAGGGGGAACAGTAAGGCAGATAGAAGAGGAAGACCGGAGGGTGCAGGAGGAGGTGGTGTAAAGAAGTTCGGCTAGATAAGGAGGGGTGAGGTTGTGGATGGCCTTGAATGCAAACAGGAAGATTTTAAACTGAATTCTGAACTTAACTGGGAGCCAGTGGAGCTGCTGTAGGACTGGGGTGATGTGGTGAAATGAGGGGGTTCTGGTGATAACGCGAGCCGCTGAGTTTTGAACCATTTGAAGCTTCTGGAGGGATTTGTGAGGGAGGCCAATTAGAAGGGAATTACAATTACAGAAGGTAACGAGACTATGAACAAGGATGGAGGTGGTATGCAGGGAGAGGGAGAGGTGGAAATATGCAGACCAGGTAATATTATTGATATGGCAGTGAAAGGATAGAGTGCTATCAAGGATGACGCCCAGACTCTTAACCAGAGGGGAGGGAAAAACTGAGAAGCCTTCAATGGTGAGAGAGAAAATGCCAACTTTGGATGAGGTGGATTTTGCTCAGACGAGGAGGAACTCGGTTTTATTGCTGTTTAATTTAAAGAAGTTTGAGGTGTACCTGGATTTGATTTCAGATAAGCACGTGGTGAGGGAAGAGTTAGGCTTGTTGGATAAATAGAGCTGGGTGTCATCCGCGAAACAATGGAAATGAATGCTGAATTTGCAGAAAATATTGCCAAGGGGAAGGAGGTAAGTGATGAAAAGGAGGGGCCCCAGGACAGAGCCTTGAGGCACACCTGAGGTTGCAGGAGATGGGTGAAATTTGAAAGACTTAAGTTGGATGAGCTGAGTGCAGCCTGTGAGATAAGAACAGAACCAGTCAAGAGGGGTGTGGGAGATGCCAATAGAAGATAATCTGTAGAGAAGGATAGCGTGGGAGATGGTGTCAAAGGCCGCACTCATATCAAGGAGGATGAGGAGAGAGAGTAATCCAGAATCATGTCATTCATGAATTTCATTAAAGAAGTTTCTGTGCTGTGGCGGGGGCAGAAACCAGACTGGAATTGTTCATAAAGACTGTTTTGGGTTAAATGGGTGTGAAGTTGAAAAGCAAACAGAATATTATTTAGCAGTGAAAACAAGGTCTTCACCCTGTTTATTAATCTGTTTATTAACCTTCATTAATCTAGCGATTACTTTGTTGTTAACAGTAAAACTATAAACCTGTTCTCTGCTTTAGGGTCTGTTTTGGTCCTCAGTTCTGGCATAAACATCAAAGTTCTTCCAACAATATCTGCAGAACACAGGAAATCATAACAGGACAGTCCCCAATAATTTAAAAAATCCAGTGTAGCCAGCAGATGCTAAGATTTCTTGTTTTGTGTGCATGTCATTGTTTATGAATGTAGATACAGTTCAAATCATGGTGACATGATGGTTTATCGATACGACATGGACTATAAATGGAAACCAGAAAGCTTCTACTTCCCACAGTCTTGTCCTTTAGCTGATATTTCAGTTCAATTCAGTTTTATTCATATAGCTCCAAATACCTCGAGGTGCTTTATATAGTAAGGTAAAAACTCTGCAATAATACACTGAAAATCCAACTATTAAACGGCCCCTATCAGCAACAGTGAGATGTTTCAAATGAAGCACATTAGCAGGATGAAAATGCTCCGCCCCAAATATTATTTTATCTTAGAGACAAAGAAACAGTTTCATCCTGTTCAGAGAGGAAGTGACAGAAAAACTTATCTTCGTCATGCAGCTGGGACTCAAACTGAGGGAGGACAGTTACAGGAGGAAGTACTGCAGTACTGAAGGAGAGAAATACTTCAACTGGACCCGCTGCTGACTGAAAGCACTCAAAGACTTGAAGTAAAAGTAAGTGAAGAAACCTTGTGCAGCAGTGAGGAAACAACTGACTTCCCCTTTGAATGAGACCGCTGCTGCGTCCAGCTTCACTCAGAGACTCGATGGCTTCCAGATCAGAGGAGGATCTCTGCTGTCCCATCTGTCAGGAGGTCTTCAGAGATCCCGTTCTTCTGTCATGTAGCCACAGCTTCTGTAAAGACTGTCTGAGGAGATGGTGGAGAGACAAACCAACACACGAGTGTCCAGTCTGTAAGAAAATATCAATCTATGATCCTCCTTGTAACCTGGCTTTGAAGAACCTCTGTGAGTCCTTCCTACAGGAGAGAGATCGGAGATCTTCAGAGGATTTCTGCAATCTGCACTATGAGACACTCAAACTCTTCTGCATGGACCACCAGGAGCCAGTATGTGTGGTCTGTGGGACCTCAGAAAAACACACCAACCACACATTCAGACCCATCGATGAAGCTGCACGACAACACAAGAAGCAGCTTCAGGAAACTCTGGAGCCCTTAAAGGAGAAGTTAAAGGTTTGTGAAGAATTTCGAGTGAAGTTTGATCAAACAGCAGAACACATTAAGGTCCAGGCCCAACACACAGAGAGGCAGATTAAGGAGCAGTTTAAGAAGCTTCACCAGTTTCTAACAGAGGAAGAGGAGGCCAGGCTGGGCTGCACTGAGGGAGGAAGAGGGGCAGAAGAGCGGGATGATGAAGGAGAGGATGGAGGCTCTGAGCAGAGAGGTAGCAGCTCTTTCACACACAGTCAGAGCCACAGAGGAGGAGCTGAGAGCTGAAGACGTCTCATTCCTGCACAGCTACAAGGCTGCAGTGGAAAGAGTCCAGCGCTGCCCCCTGCTGGATGATCCACAGCTGCCCTCAGGAGCTCTGATAGACCAGGCCAAACACCTGGGCAACCTGACCTTCAACATCTGGAACACCATGAAGGACGTGGTCTCCTACACTCCTCTGATCCTCGACCCAAACACTGCTCATCCAGGGCTCATCCTGTCTGCAGACCTGACCGGCGTGAGAGGAGGAGATGCAGCAGCTTCCTGATAATCCAGAGAGGTTTGGTTGTGAATACTCCATCCTGACCTCTGAGGGCTTTAACTCAGGGACTCACAGCTGGATGGTGGAGGTTGGAGACAGTACAGTCTGGTTTGTGGGTGTGTTAGCAGAGTCTGTCCACAGGAAGGGATCCATACGGGCTGGAGTTTGGAGACTAATGTACTGTTTAGGAAAATATTCAGCAAGCTCACCTGTAAAATCTGCTGTTCTCCCAGTGCAGAAGAAGCTCCAGAGGATCCGAGTGAGCCTGGACTGGAACAGAGGAAAGCTGTCCTTCTCTGATCCTGATACTGACAAACACATGCACACCTTCACACACACCTTCACTGAGAAGGTGTTTCCATTCATTACAAACGGGGATGAACTCCCAGTGAAGATATTACCAGTGAAGGTCTCAGTGTCAGTGGAACAGAGCAGTTAAGAATTAAAGAAGATGATTATAGTCATAATGTTTTCTTTCTTAAAGAGGAAAGTCTGAACTGAACCTGTTAAAGTGTTTCTGTCCAGCTGCTGAATCTTTATCCCGAGATTGTTCATTTTCAGTGATGCTTTTTGGAGTTTTTAGTTCAGCACTTTTTGTTTCTGCTTGTTTTAATTTAAGAGCTGGACTGATGATACACTATGTTCTATATTTGATGTACACTATTTTAATTTTAAAAACCAGGCATCAGATAATAAAAAGCAAAGAGGAAATGACTTCAGCTTAGCTCTGATTATCCGCACTGACGGGTTGAAGTGAAATCCACAGTTTGAGCCTCCTCACAGACTCAGAGCTGTGTGTCAACATGATCCTCGTGGTTTGAAGTCATCTTCTCAGTTCCTCTTTGTACCCTGTAATCTGCATATTGCATCTCATTCACATTGCTTTGTAAGAATGGATCAGTCACTCTGCAGAGTGTGCAGTGGATCCATCAATGCTTTCAAATATATAAGGAATTTAGTGGGAGGTGATGCTTGGTGGGCATTGGATTTAGATTTTGACTGCATTTTTATGCATGTTTAATGTTTATGTTACCTGTTTTCACAGGTGGTTGTGTCATGTCTGTTTTATTGCTTTATAATGTAAAACACGAGGAGTTTATCTAAATAAAATGCACTATATAAGCAAAATTTCATTTTATTATTGAACATCTGTAAGAAAAAAGGTAATGCTCAGGTGGACAAAGTGCACCTCAGGAAGCTGTTACAACTGCCAGCAGATGAATATAATAAGATACTGTGGGTGCATGATCCTGTGCATGGGTATGATGCTGTGGTTTAGAGGTACACAGGTGTTTTCGGGTAAGGAGCATCCTGCTAAGGATTCCAGTGCTGGATGCACAGAACGGTTTAACAGTTTAATAAGAATTCAGGAGTTTCCCCAAGATAAAGCCAGGAAAGTGGGCTGGTCAGCAGGGAATCTACTGGTCTGGGAGAAATTCCAGGTTCCAGGTAACTCTGGGAAAATTTGGCAAAATGAACCGGACTTGGAGTGGACAGGCAGATAGGCTGTCAGGGAAACTGTGAAAAGGGAAAATAAAATTGGCACAGCAGAGGCAGGCAAACAAATCCAAGCCAAGCACAAAGTTATACTGAGTGACTGCACTGAGCATCAGCAAACTGCACCACACTAGACAAGAGGACAATATGGCAATGAATGGAAATCAGGACCGCAGTGTTATACTTCAGGTGAGTGATGATGGACAGCAGGTGAATCAGCCAGACTTTCCTACAGCACTGCAGGTGGAGTTGAACAGAGGGTACCATGATTTTATCCTCCAAGATGGGAAACAAGGGTGGCTGGAGAACACTCAAATGGAGAGAGATCTGTTGCATTACCTGTATTATTACAAACAGTCAATGAGAGTGAGGAGTGTGGAGCTATGGGTGGGGCAGTTGACAATGAGGGTGAAAAAACAGGGAGCCTATATCAGACCTGCCAAATATTCTTCAGGCTCATGTGGGACAGCAGAAAGCTCAAGAGGCCCAACGTGGAAAATAAACTGTGTGGTAAGACCAAAGAAGGCCCTTCAACAGCAGTTTGGCCTGCTTTGGCTGGATGACACATGCTGAAGGACTAACAGAGTGCTTTAATCACATGAACCCCGATCAGATTCCTTACCTCCTGTTTTGAGCTGGAAAGGTAGGAGGGTGAGAAAAGTCTGTTAATGTTATTCTGCAGATGAGGGAGGGGTTGGATAGAATGACCACACTGGCTCAGGAGCATATGAATGATATTTTACTTCATTATCCCACAATGGGGAAATTACAGTTAACAGAACCCCCATCCAAGAAGACAAACAAACAAACATGGGGAGATACTTGAAATGTGGCCATGCTGCCCCCTTCTGGAGACGCTGCCATTAGACGGAGAGACGGAAACAATAGCGAAAATATAGAAGGATGAGTGAGGAAAAAATCATCTCATACTTTGTATACATACACACATACACATACACAGTATAAGGTTACAAAAACCTCTGTGATAGTGCAGGAAGCACATGGCATAGCATGGGAGCAGTAGGGTGGGGAGGGGCAGGGATGGAAGGGAGCCAGTGGAGGCGGGTGGGGGGGGGGTCGGGCTACTGTGGGGCTGAGTCTGAGTTTGAGTCTGTACCTTTCTGCATAATCCGTCATCAGCAGCCTTACCACGGCTCGACAGCTGCCCAGACTTCCTGAATTGTAGCGACAAGCCAGGAGTCTCCAGGTCCAGTTCGGAGAAATCCTAGTGTCAGTAAGCCGAATGTGTATGTCCTCCATCGACAGTACAGCCAGGCACGTCATCTTCCACCCATATAAGAGGGAATAGGGTTCTCCTTTCCCGAATCTCCCCATGGTGAAAATCTGATCAAAATAATGGCGTTGAGAGACCAGCGGACAGATCCATAATTATTAACTCTAGTTTGGAGGCTTTGTGAAGAGAGGCTCTAAGCAGCAAAGCAGGATAAAAAAGGAAGGGCTGGGGAGGGAAGAAAAGTGCGTCCGTCTCCGCTGAGGAGCTGAAGAGAATATTCAGATGAGCATCTTTCAAGACAAACCAAAGTCCTGGTATGATCGACGCGCTCGAGAGAGGAAGTTTCATCCTGTCCATGAAGGATTGGTGATGGTGCCAACAAAGCGAGTGAAGTTTGAGATAATGGACCATATGAGCTATCTCATATAAATTAGAATCCACCACTGGCCTGTCACAGTTGGAATATGCTTATCTGGATGATTTTGTTCTAGTGCGATAGCTGGGAAAGTCGCAAGGTTGTTTTTGAGTGTCTCCATTTGCAGGTTTGACAGATAACTTGAATGGATGAATGAATGAATGATACTTTTATTGATCCCACATGGGGAAATTATAACATCTAATAAACTTATAAATTATAATTATAACTTGTGCCAAAAAAGAAATTTGGCTATGTCTTTGGCCATGGAGTTCAAGCCTCCGGTCTAGAATATGTAACCCTGTCCTCTGCCACAGACCTGAATTTAACTGAAATCCTTTCTTTGGTCAGTACCGCAGGTTTATCCCCAACTTTGTGCCTTCAAATCAGAAGAATCAGAAGAATTTATTTATCATTATATTTCAGACATACAACAAAATTACATTCCAGAACACCCGTCCAAGAAAAGACAAACAAATCAGACAAACAGGGGAGATAAGTGTCTGCGGCCTTGCAGCCATCAGAGGTGCTGCTGTTTTAAAAAGAAGATGGAAACATAGTGAACACAACAGGGTAAGTGAGGAGGGAAAAAAGCATCTCATACTTTGCCCTCTAACAGGGCACAATATGAGGTTAAAAAAAACCCTCTGCTTAGCATAAGCACATACAGTATACTGCATGGGAGTGCTAGGGTGGGGCGGGGCGGGGATGGAAGGGGGCCAGCAGAGGTGAGTGGGTTCGGGTTACTGTGGAGCTGACCCAGCTCCCCCTCAGCTAACAGCTCCTGATAAGAGGTGGTATGTTCATCAGCAGCTTGGTCTTAGGATACCAGCTCACACAGGTCAGAAGGAGACGGGACAAGTGGGGGTGTAGAGCATCTGTTTACAGAACATCCAGGAGAAAAAATGAGATTCACAGCTGTTCAAGGCCAGTCAGGGAGCAAAATTACAGATAATCACAATTGTTTTGCTACAGGCTGTCACTGATTAATTTGCTGACAGTCTTACAGTCTTACTGGAAAACTGTCAATGGCGAAACTCCAATCATCCAAATTTTTCTTGGTTCCTTCCTCGCCGTGCAGAAATGGACACTCATCCAAGATCTGATGCATTCTGATTCAGCTCCAGCAGATACTGAGTCTGATTTGAGTCTCTGCATTCTGCATCCCTCACAGGCAGCTTTACCAAGGCCCGAAAGACTGCCCAGACTTTCCGAATTTCACGATAAGCCAGGTATCCCCAAGTCCAATCAGGAGAAATCCTGGTATCAATAAGCCAAATATATATGCCTATATGCCATGTCCTCAATCAACAGTGCAGCCAGGCACGTCATCTTCCACTCTCCACAGGAATCCACAGTGTAGCCAGCCAGGTGTGTCAGCTGGACAAGAGGAAGGAGGGTTCTCCTTTTCCCAATCTCCTCGTGATGAAAAATTTGATCATCAATACTGTTGAGAGACCAGCTGACCAGATCCATAATTTTAATTTCCAGTTCGGAAGATGTGTGAAGAGAGGCTCTAAGCACAGCAAAGCAGGGTAGATAAGGAAGGGTTAGGGAGAGAAGAAAAAGGCGTCCACCTCCGCTGAGAGCGAGAAGAAAAAATAAATAAATAAATAAAATTAAAAAATTGACTTGCCTTGAGTTTGACCAACTCTTTATTCTGGAAACTGAAACCCAGACTGAAGGCTCTGGAGTATTAACATCCCATTGCTTTCATATGCCTTTAAGGCTTTAAAGTGGCTAGAGAGGATGAAGGATATAGAAGAATAACCTGCTGGTACCTCCAGCCCTTCAGGTCTGAGGCCCACCCCTTCACTGACCCAGCAGTTATGTAGAGGAGGGGGAGTGTGTGGCGGCTTCACCAGCCACCATTCAGCAACAGTATTTCTTTAGTTAGCAGCATTTCATACCAATAACACGGCACAAAGTCTTTTGTTGTAACCTTTATCTGGGACAGTTGTTTTCTACACTGTTTGATTCATCTGCTTACTCACCTTTGGTGTGTGCCTCGAGCTGAGTGCAGAGAAACAGGAAATGGCACTGGGGAATCTCACAGAAGATTTATCATTTACTTCATAAATGTGATTTATACAGTACAGTTGTAAACATAAATATTATGTGTTAATTTGTTATATTAATTTGTGATATTATGACCCTATTGCCAGTGACAATGACCATAAACCATATGATCCTATGCCCAGCCCATCCTTGTTGGTGCATATACGAGTTTTTGTTCTGTCCTCAGATTATTTCATTCCCTTTAATTCTGTTTGTCACATGTCGTCATGGTCTCTGGATTTTTGAGTTTGTGGTCATTTGAGGTTTTTTTGCTTTGCTAACCCTGGTTTTGCTGTCCAGTCCTTTGTATGACTCTCACATTTCCTGTTAGTTCCTCCTTTTGTGTTCCCTTATGTGCCCGCCTCCCCTCGTTGTCAGGTTTGCATTTCCGTCTCCCTGTTTACTTACTTCCTGTTTTATTTTCCTAGCCTGTGTGTCAGGTTGAGTTTTGCTTCCTGCCTCATGAATGTGATTCTGTCCACCTGTTCTCCCCAGCTGTCTCTTGTCGTCTCTTCTACCCATGTGTTAATATTGTCCGCATTTTGTTTTTGTCCTTTGTTGTGTGCTCCCTCATGGAGGTGTGGATTTTGTTCCAGTTAGTGTTTGTTAAAGTGTTCCTTGCCTCTGTGTGTGCTCTGTTTTAAAGTGTCAGCAATAAAGCTAAATTTCTGAATTTAGTTGAATGTGATTGTGCAGTGCAGTGATTATGCAGAAACATTTTTGCACCCTTGTTTGTGTGCTTCTCGCCCTTTTTCTTACACTTCTGTTAAATAACAGTAAGCTGTTATTATCAGCTTTCAGTCCACGGCACACTGAGAAATGCTTCACGCTTTATTCAGCTGTCATATGTCAAATAAATGTTACCTTCAAAGCCACGAGAGCCACCCCCCCCCACTTATGAATCTAAAACAGCACCTTGTTTTTAATGTAGCACCTCTGAACTGCAGAGGACGATGAAATCCTCTTTTTGTCCTCCATCCTGAGTTTTCAAGGTATCCAAAAGATTGAGGTGTGTGTCTGCGTGTGTGTGTGCTCAGAAGAGGGGGAGGTGGAGGACATCAGGAACTTCCTGCATCATCCATGAGGTCAGGTTGGACTGTACCTGCTGCAGATGCTGGTGAACCCGACGTGAAGCCAAACACCTCTGACATCCGTACTGGAGGCTAGTGCTGACTGTGCTGATAGCGCTGTTATCGAGAGAACGTGCTGGTTCTCATCATGGAGCTTGTGATGTGCGACATTAACAGTGTGTTAAGGTGGCACTTCACTGATGCTGCTGGGAGAAAGAGTGTTGACACAAGAA